>JAKUCM010006649.1:7500-31229 GCA_023374145.1 Lepidium sativum | reverse complement strand
CTTCCTTCATCTCCACATTCTCTCCTAAATTATGTCTCCACCACTCTTTTCTTCGTCGCCGATCTTCTTTCTGCCGTCACTCGACGGAGCTTATATCCGAAATGGTCCAAATCCACAGTTTCTCCCTCGTGGTCCTTACCATCTCTTCGACGGCGACGGTATGCTTCACGACATTCGAATCCGCCGTGGTAAATCAACACTTGTAGCAGATACGTCAAGACTTATAAGTATAATGTTGAGAAACAAGCCGGAGCTCTGGCGATGCTTAATGTGTTCTCCGGATTTAACGGTGTGACTGCTTCGGTGTCTCGTGGAGCTTTAACGGCGGTTAGGGGTTTTAACTGGACAGTATAATCCGGTTAATGGCATTGGATTGGCGAATAGAGTCTCTCTTTCTTTGGTAACCGTCTCTTTCTGCCGTACGCCGTCCGATTAACGGATCCGGAGATATTCAGACGATCGGACGGCACGATTTCGATGGAAAATTAGCGATGAGCATGACGGCTCATCCGATAACCGGAGAGACGTTTGCATTCCGGTACAGTCCGGTTCCACCGTTCTTAACGTTTTTCCGTTTTGATGACGTTCCAGTTATCTCGATGACGTCTCCGTCGTTCCTCCATGACTTCGCGATCACAGAACGTCATGCAATTTTCTCCGAAATTCAAATTAAGATGAAGATGAATCTGATGGATTTGATGCTTGAAAGAGGATCTCCGGTTGGTGCTGATAATGGAAAAACACCGAGGCTCCGAACATTATGTCGATCATTCACACTATTAATGCTTGGAACGAAAACGATGGAAAGTTCATCGTTCTGATCGCTCCGAACATTATGTCGATCGAGCATACTCTAAAGAGGATGGATCTGGTGTTGGGTTTGAGCTGGTCTTTGTTTTGTTTAGGTTTCGAACAAACTCCTATTGTTAAAGAAGTCAATAGTCCGAGTATTTCGTTTTAGTTAGTAGTCTTCTATTTTATTTGGGTTCAAGTAATTGTAGAAGACTGAGTCTTCATCTTAAAGTTATATAAAGCCATCTCTTTTATCTGAGATCAACAAATCTGATATCAAAGCTCAAATTCTGGGTAAAAGGGAACACGAGTGATCGAGAGAGAAAACAGGGGTGAGAGATTAAGAGAGAAAATGGGTGACTCAGACAATTTTGCTCAGCCGAGCATACCAATGTTTGACGGTGATTACGATCACTAGAGCTTACTCGTGGTGAATTTGCTGAGATTGAAAGAGTACTTTGGTGTGGTGAAAGATGGTGTCGCAGAGCCGACGAGTGAGGAAACGCTGTCGGAGACACAAAAGAAAGCTCTTGCTGAGACAAGATTGAAGGATCTCAAAGCTAAAAATTATCTATTTAGCGCAATTGACAAGTCCATTCTCAAGACAATTACCTTGAAAGAGACCTCTAAACAACGTTTCGAGCTTTTGGAGATGAATATTGGTGAATCCATCACTGATTACTTCACGAGAGTAATGATGGTTGCCAATGATATGAGAAATTGTGGAGATAATATGCAAGATGTGTAAATGGTCTTGTGGGAAAGCAACATAGAGAATGTATTCCAAAGAAGAGTACATGGCGCACATCGAGAAGATTACAACTGATATATTCAGGTATATTGTGGTCCGATATCTCCAGCCTCAAACAGCGACAATAGATACATACTCACCTTCATCCATGATCACAGTAGGAAGGGAATACCTATCAAATAAATTCAAAAGTTTCTGCGAATAGACGGGGATAAGCAGACAACTCACAATGGTTGTTACGCCTCAACAGAACTGAGTGGCCGAAAGGAAAAATCGCACAATTGTGGAGATGGTGTGATGTATCCTAAGCGATACAGGTGTTCCAATAAGAATCTGGCCTGATGCTGTGAGATGGGTAGTTCATGTTCTAAGCCGAAGTCCCACTTCGACTTTGAAAGAAAAAACACCAGAGGTGATGTGGAGTGGAATCAAACCAAAAGTGGGTTACTTCAGAATCTTCGGGTGCTTGGCATATTTTCATGTTCTAGAGTAGAGGAGGAAGAAATTGGATGACAAGAGCATCATATGCGTGTTAATTGGAGTAAGTAATGAGTCAAAGGGCTATCGTTTGTTTAATTCAGCCATAGGGAAAGTTGTGCAGTGGCGACGTTATATTCGAATAAGAAAAAAGTTGGAATTGGGAAGGAGCAGGTGGAAGAGTGAGCGACAAACCACTTGTTTAGGGAGAAAATGAAGAAGCAATCATTGGAGAAGAATGCTTAAATCAACATGTGGTACAAGAACCTACTACGGAACTAGGTGAGGAGAGACAAGAAGAGGTTTTCTCAGGTGTCGCTGACTTGTCAACTTGCTGTGGAGAGACAAGATGAGATTTCTCTTGCACCAACATCAAGACCTCGTAGACCACCATCATATCTATGAGATTATGAGACTGGAAAAGAAGCATTCAGAAAAGAAGAAGATGACGATATAGCTGACTTTGTCTGGTTTGCATCCTTGACAGATCCGATCACCTTTAATAAAGCTAAAGGAGAAGATAAGTGGAGAAAAGCCATGGAACATGGTTTTTCACTGAATTACCAAAGGATGCAAAGAAAATTGGCGTGAAGTTGATATACAAGACAAAATTTAATGAAAAAGAAGAGGTTGATAAATTCAAAGCTCGACTCATAGCCAAAGGTTATAAATTACATTAAGGTGTACATTATAATGAAGTATTCGCTCCAGTTGCGAGATGGGACACCATAAGTGATAGGAGCCTCGGTAGTGGGGGCTTTTCTGCGGTCCGAATTTTCGAAAAGATGGAATTGGGCGGAAGTGAAGTGAAAACCACAAAGGATTGTGGTGAATCCCTTGATAACCTCGAATCCGTTCAAGTCTTGAAATCCTCACAAGGATGAACTCGTCTCTCGTCTCGATTCCTCAGAGAAGAGTGGCGGTTGTGCTAGAAAGAAAACTTTTATCTTTATTAATTCAAAGGTGAAATGAACAAATGCCACAAAGGAACCTTATATAATGGTTCGATGGCTGGGGCCCTTCAATGGGCAACGGTAACAAAATCCGCAAACATAAAGATGAAAATAAACAAAAAAAGAAACAAGAATCCCGCAACATAAAGACGGGGATCAAATGAAAGGGAAACTAAATCAAAACAATAAATATGGTCCAAATATGGCAAGTATGTTGACACAATGTCGACAACTATACAAGCTTCTTGGACCGAACGAACCTAGACACTATCACGGGCTTAAGGAGGTGGAGCCGTGATCGTACCTGCAGTAATAGAAACGGTAAAGCACATATGTACCTGGGCCAATCTGCGGGTCACATGCGTGCGGTCTTCGGTGTAGGCCGCGGATGGAGTTACGTCTCCTGTCGATGTAGAGCTTTCTGTGATCGGATCTGTAAGAACCTCGTCTTCTTGGGGCGGCTTGATCTGGGTTAAGTCTGTCTCGGCTATGGGCTCGATCAGGTTGAGTAGCATACCGATGAAGTCGATGAACTTGTCTCAGATGGCCTTGATCTTGTTTCGGGTGTCTGGTCCGTGCCGGATGGTTGGAATGCGCTGAATGGCTGCGATGATCAGGAGGCTATGGTCGATGGCCTCATCAATAAGGATGATCTTGGGGCTAGCAGCTCAAGAAGATTGGCTTGTTTATCAACTTGATGTAAAATCAAGCCTTCTTGCATGGTGAGTTATTTGAGAATGTGTATGTTGAGCAGCCGCTGGGTTATGTAAAAGAAGGAGAGGAACATAAGGTCTATAAACTCATAAAAGCGTTAATACGGTTTGAAACAAGCACCTCGTGCATGGTTCAACAAAATCGAGGCATACTTTTCCAAGGAAGGCTTTCCGAGATGTGAGTATGAGCATACACTGTTTGTCAAAACAGAGGCAGGTAACAAAATTCTAATTGTTAGCGTGTAGCTCGATGATGATATATACTAGAAATGATAAAAACTTGCTTCAAAGGTTCAAGCCATCTATGAAGAACGAATTCTATATGACAAATTTAGGGAAAATGAAATATTTTCTATGTGTTGAAGTGATGCAAAGTGCAGATGGGATCTTCATTCATCAAAAGAAATATGCAGGAGAGATCTTAGAGAGGTTCAATTTGTAGAATGCCAACGAGGTGAAAAATCCAATTGTGCTAGGGATGAGACTTTCAAAATCTGAAGATGAAAACAAGATGGATTCGACAATGTACAAGTAGCTCATTGGGAGCTTAATGTACATCACCTCTACAAGGCCATATTTAATGTATGTTGTGTGCTTATTGAGCAGATATATGGCGGATCCTTATGAGCAATATATGCAAGTGGCAAAAAGGGTACTTCGATATATGAAAGGTACTCTTGGTTTTGGTGTCTTTTATAAGAGAAAGGAAGTTAGTGAGTTAATGGTCTATACGGACAGCGACTATGCTGGTGATATTGATGATAGAGGAAGTACGAGTGCCTATGCATTTTTACTAAGTGGTAAAGCTGTAGCGTGGGTGTCAAAAAAGCAACTAGTGGTAACACTATCAACAACAGAGGTGGAGTTTGTGGCGGCAGCTTGTTGTGCTTGCCAATATGTTTGGATAAGGAGAATCTTTGAGGAATTTAGGTTAACACAATCAGGAAGTACTACAATTATGTGTGATAATAGCTCGACTATTAAGTTATCCAAGAATTCAGTTCTTCACGCTCAAAGCAAGCATATTGATGTTAGGTTTCACTTTCTCCGAGATCTTACCAAGGAAGGAGTCGTGAAGCTAGTGCATTGTGGAACAGATGAACAACTTGCACATTCTCACAAAACCTTCACGCTTGGAAACGTTTGTTCGTTTGATGGAAAGACTTGGAGTTTGCGAGAAGATAAATTGATTGCTATCGCAGTCTGTTTAGGAGAGGCAATGTCGGGTTTGAGCTGGTCTTTGATTTGTTTAGGTTTCAAACAAACTCATATTGTTCAGGAGTCAATAGTCCGAGTATTTCGTTCTAGTTAGTAGTCTTCTATTTTTATGGGGTCAAGTAATTGTAAAAGACTGAGTCTTCATCTTAAGGCTATATAAAGCCATATCTTTCATCTTAATAAAGTGTATTATTCAATTTGTGTGACCAACATCTAGTTCACGCTTTAATGGAGAAAGTGAAAATCAATCTCGTCACCGGAATTGTGACACGTCATCCAATCTCCGCAAGGAACCTGGATTTCGCGGTGATTTATCCGGCGTTGGTCGGGAGACGAAACATGTACGTTTATGCAGCGATCGGAGATCCAATGCCATAGATAACCGAAGTGGTGAAGCTCGACGTATCCAAAGGAGATCGACAGGATTGCACGGAGGCGCGTAGAATGTTCGGTCCATGTTGTTACGGCGGAGAACCATTTTTCGTAGCTAGAGATCGTAATAATCCAGAGGCGGAAGATAATATAGAGATTCCCGTAAGAAATATTGAAAGTTGTGTTAAACGAAAACTTAAGAAATTGTTATTCATAAAACAACAATCTCAATAACTCACCCCCGGTTCTCCTAGACGGAATCCCCGAGAAACAGTGAGCTACTTCTTAGTCCAGAGAATTGAAAAACAAAGCAAGAGAATAACAATAACAATGACAGCTTCTTCTGTTCTCTCTCCTTTCTGTTTTATTCGCGAAATGTAACTTATGACGAAATTGTCTTTCAGTCCTCCAGTTTCTTCTTCTTTAGTTATTTAGCTTCTTATTCCAAACTGGTTCAACGATGTCTATTTGCTATATCAAATCCTTCATGCTAAGAGAACCTTGACCTCAAGGTTCAAAGTCTGGAAATTTCTTTTTGAGCCAGAAAATGATCTCCCAAGTAGCTTCTTTCTCCGGTAGGTGAGACCATTTCACTAAGACCATAGTTGTGGCACGTCCTTGTCTTTTTACCATCTTACGTTCCAGAATGCGCTCAGGTTCTGCCACCAAAAAATCATGAACCAAGGTAGGTAATTGAGTAGAAGTAGGGACATTACCGATGAGCACTTTGAGTTGCGAAACGTGGAAAACTGGATGAATGAGGGAGGATGATGGCAATTCCAATTTATAGGCGACTGGGCCACATTTGTCCAATATTTTGTAAGGACCAAAGTATTTAGGTACTAGCTTCTGGTTCCCACGAACTACTACAGACTGTTGCTGATAGGGTTGTAGTTTGACGTAGACAAAATCGCCCACCTCAAAGTCACGTTCTGTGCGATGTTGATCCGCGAAAATTTTCATGCGGTGCTGAGCACAGAGGAGATGGAACTTCAGTATGAGTAACATACTTTCTCGTTCCTGAAGATTACGGGCCACTACTGCCACTCTAGATTCTCCCGGTAAATAAGGTAAGTGGATAGGAGGTGCTTGACCATAAACTGCTTCATAAGGGGACATGTTGATAGCTGTGTGATGTGTGGAATAGTACCAATATTCGGCTAATGGCAACCATTTACTCCAGAGATGAGGTCGGTCACTCGTCATGCAACGAAGGTAAGTTTCAAGTCCTCTATTCACAACCTCAGTTTGGCCATCACTTTGAGGGTGATATGCACTCGAGTAACGGAGGTGAACACCCTGTAAAGAAAACAATTCAGTCCAGAATTCACTCAAAAAACCTGAGTCTCGATCACTAACAATAGAATTGGGACAGCCATGTAACTTGAACACATTGTCCAAAAAAGCTTGAGCAACTGTAAGGGCCGAATAAGGATGAGCAAGGGCCATAAAATGAGCAGCTTTTGAGAGGCGGTCAACCACAACAATTATAACAGTTTTGCCGAAAGAAGGAGGAAGACTGTCAATGAAATCCATGGAGAGATCAGTCCAAACAGTATTTGGAATTGGCAAGGGTTGCAATAGTCCTGGATAATCTTGGTTATCATATTTGCAGCGTTGACAAACTTGACAACTACACAAATAGGTTTGTATGTCTTTAGCCATTCCTTTCCAATAAAAGAGGGCCTTAACTCTATGATGAGTTGCGTCTCTGCGAGAGTGACCACTAGTACCTGCACAATGTAACCATTCCAATATTTTCTCTCGGAGAGGAATACTTTGTGGTACTACTATCTTACTTTTTCTCCTCAGTATATACTGAAACCACATATAGTGTTTCTTAGCAGCCGCATTCTGTTTTAAGGTTTCAATAATGGCAGTAACATTCGCATCGTCCGAGTAGCATTGCAGTATATCCTTCATAAAGTCTCATTCCAATACTAACAGTGCCATGTGAAGCACATGAGTACCTTCTATGCGAGACAAAGCGTCTGCTGCAACATTGTTTTTCCCTTGTTTGTACTGAATCTCATAATCAAATTTCAGCATCTTAGGTAACCACTGTTGTTGTATTGGAGTGTTCATTCGCTGTTCGAGCAGGTATTTGAGACTACGTTGATCAGTCTTAATGATGAAATGTTAAGGCAGCAAGTAGTGCCTCCATTTCTGTACAACAAAAACCACGACCAACAGTTCCCTTTCATATATAGATAAAAGTAATTGTTTACCTTTAAGATGCCGACTAATGTACGCTAAAGGATGTCCATTCTGCATTAAGACTGCGCCTATGCCGTGACCACAAGCATCGGTTTCTACAATAAACAATTGATCAAAAAGTGACAGGGCTAAAACTGGTGCCTCACATAAGGACTTCTACAAAATTTCAAACGCAGATTGTGCTTCTTCACACCAGACAAAGGCATCTTTCTTAGTTAAGGCTGTCAAAGGTCGAGCCAACACTCCGAATCCACGGACAAACCTTCTATAATATCCAGCTAAGTCGAGAAAGCCACGAAGTTGTTTCAGATTCTTTGGAATGGGCCAGTCTTTTACTGCCTGAATCTTACTTGGGTCGGTGGAAACCCCTTGAGCTGAAATGTAATGGACGAGGTATTCAACTTTAGTTGTTGTAAATGCACATTTACTCCTCTTAACATATAGTTTGTGTTGCCTCATAAGTTCAAATACTTGTCGAAGATGGTCCCTGTGTTGTTCGTTGGATGAGCTGTAAATAAGAATGTCATCAAAGAATATGAGGACAAACTTCTATAAAAAAAATTTGAAAACCCAATTCATCAATCCCTGAAACGTAGCTGGGGCGTTGGTTAAACCAAAAGGAATTACGAGATACTCATAATGTCCTGTATGAGTTTTAAATGCAGTTTTATGAATGTCTGTGGCAGCCATTCTGACTTGATGATACCCTGCTCGAAAATCTATCTTAGAATAGATGATGGAACCACCTAACTCATCCATCAAGTCTTTGATTAAGGGAATGGGGAACCTGTCCTTCACTGTCATTCCATTCAACTTTCGATAATCTACACACAGACACCACGTACCATCTTTCTTTTTGACTAAGACCACTGGAGATGCATACGTGCTGCTACTATTTTGAATAGTACCCGTGGACAGCAATTCTTCAACAATTCTGTCAATTTCATTTTTTTGGTGCAGGTTGTATTTGTAAGGGCGTTGATTTACTGGATTGGAGCCCTTCTTTATACCATTCAAGACCACTTTTCTCTTTTCATATATAAAGCTCAATTCGAGTTTAGTTAAGTCCCAAGTAAGAGGTCCAAACTTTTGTAACCATTGTACTCCCAGTACTGCATCACAACCACCTAAGTCTACTACCATGAAGTCATCACATAATTCATAATTGTGGAATTTCCACTTGAGCTGGTCTACATTACCAATAATACCTAGTTTCCCTCCTCCTGCGACTGAAGCATGTGACATGCCTGCCATCTTTAATTCACATCTCAGTCGTTTAGCTACCCCTGCATCCAAGAAATTATGAGTCGAACCAGTATCTAGTAAAATGTATATCGGTTTCTTGTCATAAAAACCTTTTACTCTCATAGTTTGATATCCAGTTACTCCTATTAATGCATTGACAGAGATTTGAGGTGTTATAGATAAATTTTCCTTATTCTCTTCCTTTGTCTCCTCTATGAGATTGCACCCTTCACCCTCATCCTCTACTTCCAAACAATACAATTGTTTCTTCCGAGGGTGAGCCGTTCTATAATGCTCGGGAGTGTATTTCTCATCACATCTATAACATAAGCCTTTGTTACGTCTATCCTCCATTTCTGCTTCTGTTAAAAACGGAACAAAGGTCGACTTAACAATATCTTTTGTGAAACTTCTAACTTCCCCAACTTGTTTCTTCTCAAATTGGTTGTTCTTTTGGACATAAGGTAACTCCCCTTTACGCCAACTATTGCTGTTTACTTCTCTAGTCTTAAGAGGGTGTGCAGATTCATACAATCTGCCAAGTAATAAGCAGTATCGGATGTCTCGTGGTGAAAACATGCGAATGTGCATCTGTGTGTTCCGCCGTAATCCAGCTAAATAGTTACTCAATAGTTGTTCTGCAGACATCTCCACACGTATTTTCAATGCTTCAAATTTCTGATGATAATCATCAATACCATTTGTCTCATATAACCTCTTCATTTCAGCGATCAGATCATCATCTATCATGACAAATCTTTCTTTCAAACGAATATTGTAACCTAGCCAATCATTGAGCAGAAATCCATAAGCAGATTGCATCAATGACTGATGGAAACGCGCAATATCGTCATCGAAATGGACAGAACCTATCTTAACTTTCAGCTCATCTGGAGTGAAATCAATTGAAAAAAACTGCTCCGCCTTAAACAACCATTCACTATATTGCAATCCATCAAATCTAGGGAACTTGATTTTTCCCAGTCTAGACAGACTATTATAGCCATTATTCTGTACTCTATAAGCATTTATACCTGACGATGAGCCCGATATATGTTCCTGTAACCTTACAGATGGAGACTTATTTGGAATTCCGCTAGGCACAGTACGTTTTTTAATCACTCCTGGAGAATCCTTATCAATATCGGGATCAATTCCGCCACCAATTTCTGAGTTTACACTCGCTTAACCTCTCTCAGCTCTTGAACCACATTGAACACCTCCGCCATATTATCACTCATGTGATTCAACCTTAAATCCACTTCCGCGTTGTGTTTTCTCTATTCTTCATATAAGCGTTTTTTTTCTTCAAACTGCCGACGCTGCTCCTTTAAAGCTAACTCTCTTTGATTTGAAATCTTTTTTTCGAGCTTAGCCGTTAGCTTGTCGGCCATAGAAACCGTTCCTTCTTGTACTGCGACTTGAGATCGGGTTACAGGTCTGTTTTCCGCCATTGATTCTGAAGATCGTACAGCTCTGATACCTTTAATATAGAGATTCCCGTAAGAAATATTTAAAGTTGTGTTAAATGAAAACTTAAGAAATTGTTATTCATAAAACAACAATCTCAATAACTCACCCCCGGTTCTCCTAGACGGAATCCCCGAGAAACAGTGAGCTACTTCTTAGTCCAGAGAATTGAAAAACAAAGCAAGAGAATAACGATAACAATGGCAGCTTCTTCTGTTCTCTCTCCTTTCTGTTTTATTCGCGAAATGTAACTTATGACGAAATTGTCGTTTAGTCCTCCAGTTTCTTCTTGTTTAGTTATTTAGCTTCTTATTCCAAATTGGTGCAACGATGTCCATTTGCTATATCAGAAGAAGATGACGGATACGTATGTTCACAATGAGATGACCGGAGAATCGAAGTTTCAAGTGATGGTCGCGAAATCGCCGGAGCTGGAAATCGTCGCTGCCGTGAGGTTGCCGAGAAGGGTTCCGTACGGATTCCACGGGTTATTCGTGAAGAAGAGTGATCTTAATAAGCTTTAACTAATAAGTTAGTTGAAACAGTTAATAGAATACAATTAAGTTCTTAATTACGTTTAGTACAAAACAAAACGCATGTAGAGTAGTTGCATTTATGCATTATACTATTGTATAGCTTCTTGGTGTATAATGTATATAAAAGTACCAAAGCTTATAGATATTAATATTCTTTCTTCTATTTGTGGTAACAAAATTGGAATATATTGTATTGAAAAAACAAATATCAAAATGATGGCATGCAACACTTTTTCTCTTAAATAGAAAAATTAAATGTAAACCAAGTTGTTTCTTAATCAAGTGGTTAATGGTTTAAACAGTTGATTCCACCATATCACATATAATTGTTAATAGGAGATTTAATATATGTTCAAAGTATGAATTTGTTGATCTACTTATTGGTTGAAAACAAAAATGAATGTAAACTGTTTTAAATAAAATGATAAAAGTGGTTGGAAATTTGAAAGATCAGTTTATAGATAATAAAAATATGGATATTTCTATTTTAAAGAAGAAGGTTTTGTAGTATAAGTTTGATAAATAGTTTTCGTGAGGTCTGGTGGTTTTGGTTCTGGATATGGTGTGGCCCATACGTCAATTATAGTGATTAAATTTTATTTAGAATAATCTTTTTAGTATTATGAGAACATTAAGATTAACATTTGTTAGGGTATCAATCCACTATGTTTTTGTGTATTATTTGTGGCCGGGTTTTAACAATCATCATTCCTAAACTTCTAGTTTATATTACACTTTATTAAATTTTGTAGCATTCATTAACAATTTTCTAAAGAGATGAAGTTTATAGAACCTTGTTTTGAAGCTGATGGGAGGATGGCTAATCATTTTGCTGATAAAACTAGCCAAATTTGTTTCTGTCTTGATGTATATTATGCCTTGTGTTATATTCTTTTTAGATATATTATTGCAGTTTGTTTTGAGTTGAAAAAAGGGAAAAGATAAAAACCCTCTCTGATCTCAAACATGAAGAGGAAAATTGTTTGAATTATTGTGATTGATTTTGATTTAAGGTGATGAAGAATAAGATCAAAGGAGTGGCTAAACTGGTAAAGCAATAAATGAGGGAGAGTGATTGATATTGAGTGTGACACAGACATCGATTTTTGCTTTCGTTTGAGACCATAAGTCATTGTTCAGGAGATGATAGGTACTATGATCACTCTGTATATTTAAATGCCAACCACATACAATGGTCCCCCAAAATAGAAGTGAGCTCCACAATATAGGGACATAATTGATACTGGATATTTTCATGGTATATGAAATGACACTTTTAGCCTCGAGTCTTGCAATGAAATGAAGTCCAAACGTATAACAGATTCTATTTTGTTTTCCTTCAGATGTGATGATGATAGGAATCAAAAGAGCACCTACATGGTTTATTCTAGGTTTGAGAAACTGGCTCTGTACAAGGAAGAATTTGTAGAAATGCAAGAAGGGTAAAGAGGAAGAGAGAGTGATAAATAGTTGAACTAGGTTGAATTAGTAATTATATAAGTATATGGTATAAGAAAGAATTACATGTCAATTGAAATTAGGAAACTTTTGCTCATGACATTTTTCCTTTTTCTTTAGATATTATGATGATTTCTTCAAAACTAGGAAAATAGAAAGAGTCGCAGGGTGTGGAAGTGATAAAAGCCGGACCAAAAACTTCTTCTCCTACATTTTAAGCATGTGTGACTCCGCGAGCGATGAACTAAGATCTTCTCGAGATTGTGATCTCCTGCTTTGGAGACGCATTTGACTCCTGCGAGGGGAGGACCAGAAGGAACTACTGCTGTCAAACTGCATATCCCCTAAGCTATCTGTAGAACAACTATGCAAAACACTGCTGCTCGATGAGTACAATGAAGATTCCATGAGCTGTATGCTGCTTCCAAAACTAAATGGCCTACACGGTGATCCCCGGACTGTTGGACTCAATGGTGTCTTCACCCCTGAAATAAAGAAAAGAACAATGTCTCTAAGGAATAAGTATCTTCGAGAGGAGAAGATTGACCACACAAGAAAACACAACTATTAAGAATTTTGAATGAGAACAAAAAATGCGACAAACTGGTCATTACTCAAGATTGTGCATATTGAGTTACCTGTACTCATAGGACTCCATCGTTGGAATCTGAAGGGAGACGTGATGTTAAGAACAGATGCAGCTGAGGCGCTATTGTGTCTAAAAAGTGGGAGATAGGATTTTCTAAAGAATCTTGGCAAACAATAGCTGACGCGTGATAGTGCACACAGAAGCAGAAGCAATGAAACGAGCAGAAAAGATATAAGGGCTATTGGGTTTATCTTCATGCTCAGTGTCTCATAACTCTTTAGTCCTAATGTGGAAGAAAGAGCCTTCCCTGCTTCCAGAAGGGCTACTCCAAGTGTCCAAGTTATACTTCCAGACCCGATTATGATTTGCTTATCAGTAATATATAAACCTTCTCGTAACAGGGAGACTACGTATGGTGCTCTAAAGCAGTACTGTTCAATGAAGGGCTGTGGAGGAACACTGGTTCTTGCAATTTGCCAAGCCTTTTCACAAAATTCCCTACCCTTTTCCAAGACATCATCAAGGGAAGCTTCAGCGCTTAAATTAAAAAAACGGAACACCACGAAGAATCCGGATACAGCATAGAACTGACCATAAGGACGAGGATAACCATCAGGAAGAGCACAAGGCTGCAAATCACAATCCGCTCCATGTTTTGTGTTTGACCATTCAGAGCTATTAACAGCAGTTTTTGCCAGTGTGCTACATTCTCCCCAGTTTGGAGAACCAACGAGCTTGATAGGAAGTCCTGCCTTCTTTTTTTTACCTCCTAGGACACTGGAAGCACATTGAGAACATATGTACTGTCCTTTGTATCCAGAGTTTAAGCAAGGATGTTTCATTTCCAATTTTCCTTCAATTAAATCAGTTTTATTGACGTTTGGTAGCCTCTTTAAAAGATGAACAACAGACCTCTCAAATGCATCATTAAGACCATATCCCGCAAGAGAGTATGCAGTAAGATGATGGGTAACAGACCCAATTCTAAGATTCAGGTTGGTCTCATTATGTGTACGCTCTTCATTCTCAAAGGTTACCTGCAGTGATGAGCCACCTAAGTCAAGTGCACCAAATGTCGGCTTCTTTGGTATGGCTCCTAACATGTTTGTTTGGTAGTTAAGGGCAGTCCATCCAAAATAAGCTTCCTCTGTACCACTGATGATCTTCACCCACTCCCTTCGGCATGTAAAGGGTGACTTCGCCAGTATAGACCACACATTACGTAGAAGCCAGCTTAAATCGGAAGCACGGAGCCTTCGGACCCCCGCTGTTGCATAAACAAAGAGAGATGTGGTTCTATGAGCATGCTTGGGGATTTGCTTCTCTGCCCACTGAATAAGGGGTTTTATGGCGGTTTTCAAGCCTGATCTGTTGTTGACAAGCTTATCAAACCCGGGTTCTGTCTCCATCCGATCATAAGCACGGCCACTACTCTTTCTAGATATACCTTCTGTTAAAGATTTCATAACAATTGGGAGACTACTATCTTTCTTGTAATTTATAGAGGCCTGGTAGACATATGCACGAGTCCCAGTGCTTCCACAGTCAAACACAACATAATATCTTGATGCTCCCCTTGACCAGTTTGTATAAATATACATGGAGACTATATACACCAGAAAAGCAAACAAAAGAAGGCACATAACAATCATAAGCGCACGGATCCATTTACGGCGTGTAGATGTGCTGGTACCATTCGCCACTCCACCCTTTTCCTTGGCAAAACTAGATCCATTTTGTCCCCATGATATATTCTGCTGCTGAGCAAGAATGGATTCTTCAGGATCAAACCCATGATATGAAGAGAAATCTTGAAGAGACGCAGAGTGTCTCAAACTATTCTTTCGTCCAGCATTCCCAAAACTGATGGAATCAGACACTGAGGGTTCTACATCCGATGATGATCCAGTAGGTACATATGGAACAGATGGCTGTGTACCCGCTGAAAATCGGCTCGATGTAGCACTAAAAAGTTCAGTGATCCTACCAAAAACCATGTCTCTTGCCTACATATACCTCAGACTGCTTTACTTAGAAACGGAACTACCAACTCAACACAACCTTTCCCCGTTGTCTTTAGAGCCAAAAGCAGCATCAAAAGCAGAACCACAACAAAGTCTTCAGATTCTTCATTCTTTCGCTGAAAATGTTAACTACACAAATCAAATCAATGCATTCGAGGATAGATATCAACACAATAGTAACACGAGAACCAGAAAACAAACAATTCTGTTTTCAATCGAAAATCTCAGAAAAGAGCTCGAGCGATTCACAAAATCAATAAACAGAAAGAACGGAACGATCTGAAGTTAAATCGACAATGCGATAACAACCCAACCACACAAACATAAAAGTGAAAGCAAGGGTACAATACCAAAAAGACGCATTGGCATAAAAGTAAAGAACAAACTCCAGCCACCGTCAAAGCTTCCCCAGCTCTTAGATCTCGTATGTCTTTCTCTGCGTCTGAAACGCATAAATCCGAATATAGATACAAGAGGTGATGAAGAAATCGTCCTCTTGTACAGACAATCGAGAATCTCTAGCAGATCTGGGTTTAAACCACAACTCAGACCAGAGAAAAATGAAGACAACAGAGAGATCCGTGTGAAGAAGGACCTATGTTGCCTCTGTCTTCTGATTTCAACAGAATTACAGAAAACGTCTTGCTCAATTTTCAATTTCTTGGGAACATTTTGAATATCTGAAAACGCTTGGGGTGCAAAAGTAAATTAAAATAGTTTCTTCATTTTAATTAATTTTCAATTTTTGACCAAATTTGTTATTTTAAATTACTCATTCTGTCCAAATGTTTAAGATTATTTTTTCCAAATTTAAATTTTTATTACTAATCTACCTAATGATTGTTCAATTGATAAAAAATCAAATTGCAAAATACAAATAGTAATGAATTAATTTTACTTTAAAAATTAATAACAGTTAGTATTTTGATACAAAAAATCTATTTCTACCATCTTTGTCAAACACACCTAGAATTTACATAACTTTTCACATTTTTTTTTTGTTTGACACAATTCCATATTACCCAAATGAATTATCGGTTATGTATTAGTAGACAGTTAACCATGTCTTATTAAACGCAATAACCGATATTGATTACTATCCTAGTTTTCTGTTAGCGATGCTCAGAAACGAATTCTCTTTTCCCTTAAAATGGTCACAGAGGACCAAAAGCGGTTGAGTTTGAGGCTAAGAACTTGTGTAGTAACGTTATAGGATTAGAACGATTCAAACATACCTTCTGCAAATCTAAAGCGCTATAATAAAATCCAACGTTTTTGTTTTGTTTTATGTAAATCAAAGAACTAAATTGGGATAACACCAACTTTTTGGAATTCGTACACTTGCCACTTTTGTTGTGATTTCTTACCGAAAAACACACAACTTTCTTCGATTGCTTTTTGGAACTTTATGAGATCTTCCTAACTTTAAAATTATATAAAAGTGTTTAGCAGGTGAGATAATAAATCATAAAAATAATGGTCAGACGTCAAACCAAGACGAACTACTTACTGTCGGGGACTACATTTGACTTAATTCATAATCGGATGAACAAAAGAAATTGGTAGCAATTAAATCTGTGATTAATATTGAAGGGTATCAAAGAAGATTTTAATACACGATAAAAAATAGGTCAAACTGTTGTAAAGTGGGTTCTGGTCTGATTCTTAGTTTCTTTTGTTTCTTTTAGTCTGCAGATTTCATAGAGGAACTGGGTAATCCAGAAAACAACTGTCCTAATCTGTTAACTGTTCCATTAAATATCAGTGGTTCCGACGTTTTACCATGAGAAGCAATCGCAATCCCGGAAGCCGCTGTTTTTCGCTCTCTAAATGACGCCCAAGTGACCATATAGAGTCCTAGAATGATGAAGAATCCACCCACAACGCTGTATAGAGGAGAAGAAACAAGGTCAGAAAATCATGGAAGTGAAACTGTAATTAAGATGTTAAAAAAGTGTAGACTATAATTCTTGGAGTGAAGAATGTGTGATGAAAAGATTAAAATATGTCGAAAAGCAAAATGAAGAGTGTGGATGATTAAAAATGATTCTGGAAAATGATACTCACCTTCCGAGATAAATTGTGCTACCGAGAAAGATTCTTGACAGGAAAGCTGATGCAGCAGGCTGTAGAGGATTGTAGAGAGCAACCAAGGCAGGACCAATAACCTTATTGGACCAAGTCAAGAGTCCAAAGTTTAGTGCTGACGCGATAACTCCCTAGAGAGAAGAAAAATAGATCAATTGTCGATGACTACACAAGGAACATGTGAGAAGATGTATCGCGGGCAACTTACTGCATAGATAACTGCAAGAGCCTCAGATTGTGTTAGCCTCCAATCTAATGGCTCCTTCACCATAAAGAAAGCTGTTGTCACCATTAGTAATGTACCAAAGAAGTATGATAGTGCAGCAACTGAAAGATTTGCTGGATACTTCTTCAAAAGTGGAGCCTGGAGAGTTTTCATTGTATCCACATTAGAAGACACATGAACAGAGGTTAGTAGGCTGCAGTCTATGCATTGGTCTAAACCTAACCAAAGAAAGCAAAACAGTGGAAGTTTTACCTGAATGGCAAGAAACGTAGCCATACACATGCAGTTTCCGATCAAACATAAAACTCCAATGTGAAATTGGTCAATTCCAAGATCAAGAAAACCAGAGACTAACCATCCAGTTGGCTCAGGTTGACCTTTAGCACTGATTTCATTGTTCATCGCAAAGTCGGCATCTTTAGATCCTAACAAGGCCGGACCTCGAAATAGAACCATAAAGACGGCACCCAAAACACATACAAGTGTGCCTCCAACCTTAGCTTGACCTTCGATTCTCAACAAATTTACTCTTTCTGTACTGCATACAAAGTAGGAGACATCAAAAAAACCAGAGTGAAAGCATATCTCAGAGGAGAACCCATAGAGAATCATACTCACCCCATCACTACAGCCAAGAGAAAGGTGAAGACCGGGATGGATGGTTGAATTGCAGCAGCATAAGTTGGATTTGTGTATGTAAGACCGATAAGAAATAACAATTGGTTGCCAAATACCCTATCACAATAGAAAATAATGAAGAATTGGCTTTACCAGTCTCTTTAATCTGCATAAACATGATTTCGTGATATCGAAACCGGATAAAGATGATTTCTTACCCTACTAAGCCCAGAAAGAAGAATGACAAGAGGAGACTTCTATTCATTGGAGTTCTGATCTTTCTACATACATGAAAGATGAACAGTGTTCATTGATTAGACTATGAAAATCTGAGCATTCATTACAAATTCCCCAGAGCTTTGAGAATGGCCTGCTCAAACTTGACACGTTACAACTTGCCACACTGTTCTTTTCATTTATGGAGAGGTTTAGGGGAACTATATTGCAAAGCTATAGAAGTAGACAAGCGTAGATCAAGAAACCACATCCAAATTTCAAATGTACTTATCGTAGCACCCAAAGAAGAGACATGGAACTAAAGTAGTATAAGGACGACGGCGAACAAAGACACTGCAACGACAATCAAAGTCACAAGGGAAATTAAACGGAGCACAAATCTCAGCTAAAGTCTAGGTACATTACATTGCTCCAAATCTGAAATATAGTTGTTCTTACGACTATCGTTGACTTTAAATACCCAGAACCAATGTAATCTCATCAGAGAAAGAAAGAGAGGAACCCTAATTTAAATTCTGAAAATCCATACCAATGGATCAGGCAATAACAAGGAGCAGTATTGTTCTTACTTCATATAAACCCACTAATTGATCAGAGGAACAAGGAATCGATTGAAACCTATCTCGACAGTGTAATTCAAATCTGAAAAACTTCAAGAGGAATAAAGAGTGGATAAACAGAGGAAAAGAAAAACGAGAAAGGTGGTACCTTTCGCGGAAGTAAGCGAGAGGAGCAAGAATAGAGAGAGCAAGAAGATCACGGCAGACGCAGAAGACGAGCTGGTTGACTCCAACGTTGAGAGCTACTTTTGTAATCACATGGTATCCGCCATTAAAGAGCTGAACAATCGCCATGGCAGAGTGAGCCCTCCGAGCGTCTCTCTCGGCCGATCCGCCCCCGCTCAGGATCATCGCCGCCGTCATCTCTCCGATTTATGCGGCCCCTCTTACCTCCCTCTCTCTGAGTTCTTATAGATAAAGCGAAGACTAAATAGTGCGATCCTTCCGAGATCCTTACTTCGTTAGTTAGCAACAATTCTGGTTTTTCTAGTTAGGTTCTGTGCAGATTTCCCTGATTTTCATACAATTTATGAGATTTCTTTCTTTTTCAAATTGATGTACTTTTATTTGAGCCTCTATTTGAGTATTTGAGATTTGTTTGGGTTAAATATATGAGATATTTTTTATATTTCAACAAACGTATATATGTGTATTACACTTGGTTAAACCTAGGCATATCTATTTCATTATTGTATCACTTGAACCTAATTTTAAGATTCGGGACAAACTTTTGTAAATATCATTCCTCTTTAAAAATATAAGATTTTATCATATTATCTCCAAATTAAACATCATGTTTATAATTTTCCCCAAATCAAATATTAATTTCACTTAATATATTGTTAATTGTGTTTTTAGATTATGAGTAATATCAGTTTGTCTTCTCCGACTGATATTGGGTGGCTCACAAGCCCGGCGTTGTACCTCTTCCTTTATTATTTTGATTTTTTTATTCATAAATTTCAATATAATATGAGAGTTTCAGTTTATCCTATGCATTTGAGCTATAAGGACTTCGGTACACAAAATGAATAAGTATGGGGACAAAGGGTCCCCTTGTCGTAGTCCACGCTGAGGAACAATTCGTCCACCCGGGACACCATTGAGTAGTACCCGCGTATTCGACACTAGTTATACACCACATAATACACTTTATCCATTTGTCACAGAAACCCAATTTCCTCATTAAAATCGCTAGGAAAGTCCATTCCAGTCGATTATAAGCTTTACTCATATCTGTTTTAACAGCCATGAATTGACTACTAATCGACTTATTCGTACGTAACGCATGTACCATCTCTTGTGCAATCAAAATGTTGTCAGATATCGACCGTCCCCGCAACAAATGCAGATTGTGTCTCAGCTACAACCTTCGGAAGTATCCTTTTCAATCTCAGGCTCAAAACTTTAGATATAATCTTATATCCAATGTTACATAAACTAATTGGCCGAAAATCAGCCATATTTGTCGGACGCGGTATTTTTGGAATTAGACAAATATTAGTCTTATTTAATCGTCGGTCAAACTCCCCCGTCTGAAGAAAATTATCCACTAATGTCCATGACTGTCATGCCATCCGGCTCAGGAGACTTCTCTGGATCCATCTCGAAAAGAGCTCGTTTAACCTCCTCCTCAGAAGTAGGTCTCAGTAAAGTGTGATTATCCATCTCAGTAATCTTACTTTCTAACTCATCCATCGTAACGTGGTTGACCCCATTACTCGTAAAACGGTCCGAGAAATAGGATACTGCCTCATCCAGAATATCCTGTTCTTGCTCGATCCAGTTTCCCCATTTATTTTTTAACCCAGTTATTCTGTTACGTGCACGCCGTTGACGCACCACCGAGTGAAAAAATTTAGTATTGGCATCACCCACTTTTAACCATTTATTCCTACTTTTTTGCTTCCAGTAGGTTTCCTCATCTATATAAGACTGTTTTAAATTTGCATTCGCCAGCATTAAGGCATTGGTATCTACTATATTACTACTGTTAAGACGTTATATCTCTGATCTCCAATGATCGATTTCTTGTCTCCCCGATCTCAAAGTTTCATATCGCCAGTGTGAAATGTCCTTTCGACATGTAGAAATCTTCTCAACCAATGAAGAGAAAGGTTGACCTCTAACATCGCTCCTTGTCCAACTTCGTTCCACTATATCATTAAAACCCTTCTTTCCCAACCATCTCCAATCAAAACAAAATTGTTTGAACTTGGGCCTATTCATTTGATCCTGACAATTTACCAAAATAGGTCGATGATCGGACCCTATCATATCTAGATATTTTATTTCCGTCTTAGGAAATAATTCATGCCAATCACTATTACCATACGCTTTGTCTAAAACACATCTTACAATCCCGTTATACCGGGTTCCTCTCCATGACCAAACATTCCTGATTTTCAGAAAATCTAGCAACCCACAATCCCTCAACATCTGATTAAACGGACAAAGGAGTTCTCACTCCGTATGATTCCGCCTTGCTTCTCATGATTCCCAGATATCTCGTTAAAATCCCCGCAAATAGTCTAGGGACCCAATCGATTAAGACTAATGCGTGTTAGTTTTCCCCACACATAGAACCTCTGGCGAGTTACTGGTTCGCCGTAGAAAAAGGTAATATGTGATTTAATCCCATTAATTTCTAATGACAAATCAATCATGTTTTTATTTTTTTGATTTATCGACACAGTATAGTTATCATTGAAGAACATGGCTAAACCGCCACTTGTACCTTCCGGTTCCACTGTTACCAGTTTATTGTAACCCAAATGTTCTTGAATTTTTACCAAGAAAACCTCTTTGTTTTTTGTTTCTGATAAAAATAAAAACTCAGGTTTCAATAATTTCCAAAAATCACACAAATAATTTATTGTTATCTTATTTCCCAATCCCTGACAATTCCAACACAGTAATTTTAAAAACATAAAAAGAAATCTTATGGAGCCTTTATTTTGCTCTTTTGATTAATCCTTCTTTGATTTGGTGACAAAGTCCCCACCATTGCTAACTTCCTAGTACTAACCCCCCTCAAAGGAGTAGAAATCCTAATCCCATTCTTCGAAGCTGCTACAGCGTTCCTCAATGTTTTGGAGTCCTTGAAATTCTGTAACTTAGTGGCCATATCCATGTGACTTTGAGCTCGCTCCTCATCGGAGAGCACACGTCTCTCATGTTGAACCGCTTCCTCAGCTAGTTCCTCTAAAACAGCCTCAGTCAAAGCCGCTATATCCATAGACTCATGATCAGCTACACTCCCAACCTCATCCTCCTGATTCAATTCATCAATCCCGTCCTCAAGGTCATCAATATTTTCCACGTCCTCCATTAATGCAGCCAGATTCTCGGTTTCAGCCTGCTTGCCTGACCCCGGCTGTATTATGGCCTCACTAGGTTGCTCTTCCTCTGTATCTTGAAATAAAGGTCTACAAACCTTTTTTGCTGAAGAGGATTCTTTATTCTCTGTCCAAGGAAATAAGACGTGGCTTATGGACAATATAGGATTCGAATATAAACCTACTGTTTGTTAAGCCTTGGTATGATGTCTGACTATAAGTCAATACGATAAATAGAATTTTCCTAGCAAGACAGTTTCCTGCAACGATAATATAGATACAACAAATAAAACTATAGTGTTAAAAGAGATCAAACCTGATAGATCATTGGGTATACTCTCATTTTTGGTATCTCGAAGCTGAAAACAAGGCACAAATAACAACTCAAAGTCAATTACAAAAGACTTACTTGATCAAGAAATGAGTAATTTAAGAAAGACATTTACTTGGTCAAAAGCTAGAAAATAATGCAAGCTGATACCTAAAACACAGAGATGTAAGGATAGGTTAGTTACATAAGAGATATACTTAAAAGAAAAAGAGAGTTACCATTGCAGTTAGACAAATTCTGAGAATCAACATTGTGTTGGTTTGATGTAGCATGGTACAAAGCAGACACAGAAAAAGATTATATATGTTCTTTTAATCATCTCTTTACTTCATGCTTCGCACGAGCCTAGAAGCAATCAAGTGTTGCACAATGATGTGCCCTCGCTGACTAGAAACGCTACAAGAGCTAGGCACAAAGAACTCACTATATAATCCATAAGTCCCAACCTGAATTCAACAAGCCTTTTCAAGACAGCCTCACCAAAAAGCTGAGTTTATATTATGATGTCTCATAAAACTCAAGACTATGCAGAAACTTAAATTTTCTTCTCTCAGTATACAACTTGTGCAGAATAATGAATTTTCTCAATTCGGAACATCATTAGGACTTAGCCCTCCATTAATAGCTCACTCGACAAGTCTTATTACGGCGATTCTTCGTAATATTCTGACCAAATCCACCAGCTCGTTGTTGCTGCTACTGAAGTTCACCATCACCGCCTCCCACATCAACTACACCTCCTAGAGAAATCGTCAATCAAGATGATGATTTGCAAGCTAAATGGTGCAGATTTGAGATGATGATTTGCAATCAAATTTGCAGGTCGAGATGACGATTTCTTCATTCGCGGAATCACCACAGGGGAGAGGAAAAGGCAAACAAAATCGAGAGAAAAAAAATGAGAAGAGACTTTTTTCCGTAAACTCTCTTTCCGTAAACAAATAAAACTGACACGTATAGGATTCATAAAATTCCTTAAGTTCCTTAGTTAAGAACCGCTTCTACACAAATTATCATCTTTTTATTTAATTTTAATTTATTAAACCATAAGAGCATCTGCATTGTTGAACCCCCCCCCATGGGGTTCATAGAAAAAAAAAATATTGCAAAACGCGGAGCCAATCAGGGGCTGTCACGTGGTGAACATGTGCCTCACAGGCTCTTAATTAAGAGCCAGGCCACCACGTGGCAGCCCCTGATTGGCTCCGTGTAATTCTTTTTTTTTTCTCCCCTAAGAACCCCCAATGCTGATGCCCTAAGAACTTTTTTTAAGTACTCCAGTTGGAGCTGTTCTTACTTTCACTTCGTTTTCTCTAATTCCTTACCTGATACCATGTCAAATCGATCATGAAAGCTGTCATTTAACAACGGTTATCTGGGATATAACATCAAAAACTGAGGATTTATAAAATCTCGTGGGCCAAAAAAGTATTAGTAACACGGGCTTAGTTGTCTAAATAAGTTTTATAAATGTCGACCCATTGAATAGTCCATTAGTGGATTTGATTTATTTATG
>JAKUCM010006648.1:0-18278 GCA_023374145.1 Lepidium sativum | reverse complement strand
GAAAGAATAGCCGGAACCCCAGTCAAAGTAATATCCACTCCCTCCAAGGACTTATCCACACCTATCCGGCTCATGAGTGCTACACCGGTGCTGCAGCAATCTAGAAGATCTATCAAGTTGACTCCAGATAGTAGTGATGATAATAACTCTGGTCGATCAACAAAGGGTTTAGCAAGGGGTTCATCCCGGAGTCTGAATTTTGATATTCTTGAGGAAGATGAAATTGTGAAAGAGAACATCGGTAACGAATCTGATGAAGCTGATGATGCTTCTGATGGAGATAGCCGAATTCAGTTAGTACGTGATGCTTTTCATTGCAACCATTTTGCTTTCACATTGTTTCCGAGGTTTCATTGTTTAAAGGGACTGATTTATTTTCAGATTGAAGAGAAACCAAAGAATGAACTCGAGAAGTACAATTTGCCTAAGCTTGTTGATTTGATTCATAGATTGTTTCACTCAACAAAGCAAACAGTCATTACGAAGGAAGAGCTTCTTCACAAGATTATTGCAAACCAAATCAATATAACCGATATAAGTAAGGACTGTTAATATCGAATGTTTGATCATTTCCCTTGCCTCTTCTTCCTTAACACGCTCGCAGTTGCTTTCTTGTTTGCATTCCCAGGGGAAGTGGAGGAACAAATCAGTTTGATGTTGCAATTAGTCCCGGATTGGATCTCTGAAACAAAAGCATCTTCTGGGGATATTTTTGTTCGGTGAGTATAAATCCACCAAAAATGATTGTAATGTTCTTGATTTGGTCCTAAAGTTTCACAAGAATAGAACAAACACTCTTGCTTTGTGTCCAAAACATCTGTGTTTCTTGAGGCTCTGATATTTTGTACATCTTCTGCTTTTTACAGCATCAATAAGATGTCGGCTGCAGAATCTGTACGTGCGAAGCTTGAGGAAGCAACTTCACAGGATATATTAACTGTTAACTGAAGAAATATAAAACTGATTTTGTTTATTATCCTCACAGGATATCATTATTCTCCACAAACACTAGCTTCTCTTAAGCTGGTCCAACCTATAAACTTGTAATTTTCTTATTTAACATATTCGATGATAAATCTCAGAATTCAATTATAGAGAAAACGTTTGTTGAAAATAAGTAATGGATCAAACACTTTTTATTTGTGGTAAAGCTGAGCACTTCAAAAATAGACAGAAAGTGAATGAAACACTACTGTAAAGTTGATAAGAGTTGGCATAATAATTATAAGCATCTGCAATAAGAGATAAAGTAGCTTCTGAAAAGTGGTTCTTACATAGTGGTTTTTCTATAAGGAAGGATTGATTCTTTGCAATAATAATTAAAGTTGTTGATACCAAACCCAAGATTTTATTAGCCTTGAATGTGAGTATGATCAGATTAACGTGTTGAGCTCATAAGGGGTTATTAAATTAGTTCATAAGACGTTATTTTCTACAATCTACGATCACAGTATATACACAAAAGTAAAAGTCTTGATATTTTTTCATGTGAATCCTCCTTTAAGAGCTTTGCTTGCTCTCTGAATCGCTCTTGCGACTCTCCATATCTCGTGTTCAATGACTCCTTCTGATGCGTTCATTGCAATTGCATCTGCTATTCCCGGAAAACATCCAAGCTTGCTCTCTGGTTCAGCAGCTGGTCCATACACCTATGCTTAAAACAAAAACAAGGTCACATGAGTTTTGAATAAATGGTGAAATCAGATCAAAAAAATCAATAATGCTGTTAAGTTACTCACAAGATGCTTGAACCTTTCCTTCCCTTTGATCCCTTCTGCATCTGGAAATCCTCTTTCTACAAGCATCAGCCTATCATTTAGTTCTCTTCTCTTTGCCGATGCCGCAACATCATTTTTGTTATGTGCTTTCTCCTTTAACCTCTGAAATATATTCACAATACATGTTGGTGAGAGAAAGAAGCAAAATATTAAAGTTATACTCAGATTAGCAGCACCCTTAAAACCTTTGCTTCGTTTGCAGCTTCTCTAGCAACCAAAGAAAACTCTTGTATAGCCATGCTTAAGGGATTAACAGAAACTTCTCCTCCTAAGAGCTTGCTTAATGCATCTCTATGTGCCTGAACCATAACACAAAACATAAACTCAGTTTCCTTCTAGTTTGCTTCTATCTTAGGTAGAAAGGGAGTATGTACCTGGAGTTGTTCTGCATAAGAAATGTAATTGAATGGTAAAAGTGGCTCATCAGCCAAGATAATTCCTAAAAGTCCCCATATTCCAGCCACTGAGATATATAGAAAGCAACATGAGAGTTCATTATCTTCTAAGCATCCATGAAAATCAGAGCAAATAAAATGAAGACTTAAAGTAAATCAACAGAAATAAGGGAAGCTTTACTAGCAACATGGCGATGAAAAAAAGGGTCGGCGTTGTGGACTATCCAATCATAGGTGTCAAACGCAGTGTGATAAACAGGATAATCTGAAACACAAGAATAAACAAACACAACAGGAAATATTAGCATTCCTTGCATTAGAACATTACATTATAGCAAGACTTTAAGAATTTTGACTCTGATTTACCTGCTCCATAGTACATATCTATAGATGGTATCCCAGCATGATGAAGAAAACTGGAAAAATCAGAATCTACTCTACTTAGCCTTTGTATCTGCAGTCCATTAAACCATCCATCGTTTACAAAACATAAAATCTAAGGAAACAAAAATAGACATACCAAAAATGCTGGACGGAAGTCTACTCACACTGTTGTTCTGAGACTTGAATGTCTCTTCCACTGTCAAGCCTACTGCATCCGGATCCTGAACCTGACCACCAAGATAAATACCATGGACTAAGAATTATATCGATGATCAAACCAAGAGAGTTTCACAATGCTTATTATCAGTACCAGCTTCAAGGCATCTACAAGAAGACTGTCTAATTGAGGAGTTGTGCCTGCAAAAAATCCAGAGCCTTGGACTGCGCAATCTACATTAAGATAAGCTACAGCAATTGCACCTAAGTTAAGAACATTTTCTTCAACCCATTCAGTTGAGCCAATCTAGAAATCAAAACAAAAACACACAAGAATGAACATTAAAGTCAAATGTGGTTTAGTCAAGCCATCAAATAGATTCGGCTTTTCGAATTTTTGACTTACTAACCATTCCAAATTCTTCTGCATCCCAGCTACAAAGATGAATGGTCCTACGAGGTCTCCAACCAGATTTTAGCAATAGAGCAAATCGTCGGCAAATATCAAGTAAAGCAGAAGTTCCACTGTTTGGATCAACAGCTCCATATGTCCATGCGTCTCTATGGTTTCCAGGAATCACATAACGATCTGCTTCTTCACTCCCTCTTACTGTAGCAATAACATTGTGAATTTTCTTCACTTTCATCTCTCCCTAAAAGTGACAATTTCAAATTCAGCTCAGTTCCCACTTTTAATTGATTTCAAAACTCCAAATTTTAACTACACACAAATCCCATAAACAAATTTCAAAATCGAAAGCGACTCCAGACTAACTGAGCTCAAAATTGCCACTTTTTCAGTCCTCAAAAACGTAATCTTTGAGGTCTAGTTGGACAAAAACCTAATTTTCAAAAATGTTTCAACGGAAATTAATTACGAAATGTAACGGAAAATTAAAAAAAAGTCAAACGAAGAAAATATAACGGAAGTGGCAAAAATCCAATAAACCTGAAACGTCATGTTAACAACAGTCCGTCCAGGGCCAACCCGTTGACCCGACCCAACTCGACCCGAATTCCACCACTCCACCGGAGCTCCAGCGCCGCCTAGAGAAGCCAATATGATCTCAGCATTGTGTAGAGACAAAGGCAAAGATGGAATCTTTGGGAATCTCCGAGTGACCAAATCATCATCCAAACTCAGTCTTTCTCCTCCGATAATTCCGGGCCAACCCGGACTGATCGGATCTCCGATTCCTCTCATAACCGTTCCTCTCTCAATGCCGCCAAGTCCACCACCATCGTTCTCAGCGTATATTAGCACTCCAAGCGCACCTTTAGTCTCTGCTATCTTCACCATTGCTCCTCTTCCCAATGAATCGCCTTTCCTCACTAAAACCACACACCCTTTAACACTCACTCCGATCAACTCAAGCGCACGATAGTCTCTTTCCTCGCCGTGATTCACGAATACCACGTTACCTTGCGCCGACCCAGACGGAGAATAAGCGTGGTAAGGTCTAACGACCGGAGAGGATTTATCTCCGTGAACGTCGTTTAAGTCAAACTCCATCATCTTCGTGTTGCTAAAACGCGCCGTGAGAGAGATATGCACAGGATAAGATAAGAGAGCTTCGTATTCGGCGACATGAGTCTCAAGTCCGAGACTTTGGAAATGATTTAAGACGTAGTGAAAAGTGTCTAAAGAAGGTTTAGTTCCGGCGAGGTGAGGATGACAAGTCAATTCACGGAGGTAAGAAGAGAGAGTGGAGTTAGAAGCGGAGGAGAGGAAGAGGCGGCGGAGACGGAGGGCACTATGGGAATTTCGAGACAAGAGAAGCGGAGTAGCTTCTGGATGATGAAGAGTGTAGAAAGTGGCGACGAAGAGGACGATGACGAAGAAAAAAGCACAGAGCGGAGGGGGTCGTCGGAAAGGGAATATTACGGAGGTCGGTGTAGTGTTGAGAGGCTGCAACATTACGGCACAGAGAAAGAGGAGAACGGAGAGAGTTGGTAATTTGTTATACGAATAAATGTGGTTGCTGAGCCAACGTGAGTATCTTTCTTTTAATTATGAATCATCTTCGGTCTCTTTTCTTCTTTTGTCTTATTCAGACTAAACTCTTTTTAATCTTTTCTTCTTTGTGTTATTACCATTACCAGACATGGTTTATCAGAAAATTGTCTTAGTTTTTACATTTTTATTTGTATGAGATTATTTCCATAATTTAAACACTAAACTCCAAATTTTGTTATATGTATTTGTGCGATCCGCAAGTGCAAAAATGGACTACAACAATTTATTACACTCAACTATAACCTATTTCTCTGGCAAATTTGGTGAGAGTGTCAGCCCTATAATTGAGATTACGTGGAATCCCCGTAAGTATAAAATACGAAAACAGAAAGTGTAGTCATGCGAAATCTTCCTGGTAGGGGAGAAAAGCTGGCCAATCCCCCGGTGTCTCAAAAATCTCCAGCACCGCCTCACAATCTGTCGACATCTCAACCTCCAAAAAATGGATGGCCACCAAAGACTTCATGTCCCAAATGACAGCCTCGACCTCCGCATGCAACGCAGATAAGCTCCGAGTAACACATCGAGCCCCCGAGTAAGTACCTTCTACCGAATCTAAAAAGCCGAACCACCCTAACCCCGATTGTAGGTCCGTAATCTTCCAGGAAGCGTCCACAAAACATTTAAAACCCGTGAACCCTGATTTGGTTGTAGAAGGGAAAATCTATGAGGATTTCTTCATCCCGGTGAGGCCCAGTTGTCTAGACCGAGTAATCACTACGACCGACTAAGCCATCTCCCATTCTGCATAGTCCGCCTTCGCCCATTTTATGAGGCTTCGCGGGTCTGTGGTGGTATTTGAGAAACAGAAGTCATTCCTTATCTTCCAAATAATCCAAATCATCCCAGGAAAAAATTGATAATCCTCAATATCTGGTAGCCTCCAGAATAAGTAGTCCAAATTATACCAAATTGAGTCCCCTAGAAAAATATTAATCGCAGATGGGATATCCGATAGAGCCCATGTCTGAAGCGCCAATGGACAGTGAAAGATAACATGATTTATTGTCTCAGTTTCTGCCCCGCATCTCAAGCAAACTTGGTCACACTTGATCCCTCGTTTGTTCAAGTTCTTATTAACTGCCACATTCCCAGACAATATATGCCATAAAAAATGCCGAATCTTTTTCGTTGTTCTAAGCTGCCATATTCTGCTATATAATGCTTGAAAATTGAGAAAGGAGTAGCCCACCGATAGTTCCAAACATGTATCCTGAAGTGAGTACCCAAATTTAACAAAGTAACGTCCTGTCTTATTAAAGTGCCAACCCCAATAATCATGTCGCTGCCGACGTGGTATGGGAATTCCTAATATCAATTGGACATCAGTATTGTCGAAATATTGATGTACTAAAGTCTCCTTCCAAGTACCCAAAATGTGGTCAATAATTGATCCACTGTGATATCCGGAAACAAAGTACGTGTCATGGCATTCGCCGACCTTGGTATAGTATCTGAAATCCATGGATCAAACCATACTCTTGTGTCCTTGCCATCACTAATTTTCCTAATTGCCCCTTTTAACACCAACGAACGAGCCGATAAAATGTTGCGCCAACCATATGACGGATTAGCCTTTGGCCGGGCCACTAGCGGACATATATCATTGAAATATCGTCCTCGCATAACACGAGTCAAAAGTAGATCGGGGCAGTCAAGGAGTCACCAAAACTGCTTCGCTAACAATGCAGAGTTAAAATCCTCCAAAACACGAAAACCTAGACCACCTTCGGACTTCGGTCTACACACCTTCCTCCATTTTTGCCAATGAATTCCTCTCGTAGTGCCTGAATTAGACCACCAAAAATCCGCAATCGCTGAATTGAGCTGATGAACAATAGCCTTCGGAAGACGGTAACATGACATCACATACGTTGGCAGGACAATTAGGACCGATTTGATCAAAACCTCATTTCCTGCCTTTGATAAGAATCTCGAAGACCAACTATTTATCCTGTTCCTTAGTCTTTCATTGATAAAAGCAAAAACTTTCGTTTTTGCTCCTCCAATATCCTCTGGTAAACCTAAATACGAGCCCACACCTCCCACATTGTGGATCCCTAGAGACTGATGCAGTTCCATTCTAGTATCAGCAGAAACTCTGTGACCAAACTGAATTGATGACTTCAGGAAGTTTATTTGTTGTCCCGAAATCCTCTCGTATTCATTAAGTATTCTCAATATATGTTGTGTCTCTTCTTTTGTATCTTTACAAAAGAAGAGACTGTCATCCGTAAATAGCATATGTGTCATGGACGGACTCGTTCGGGCAATGGAAATACCCGATAGTACCCCCCAACATTCGGCATCTCGTAATTTTGATATCAAAAGCTCCGTACATAGTATAAAAATATAGGGTGAAATAGGGTCAGCTTGCCTTAGACCCCGTCTGGGTTTAATACAACCCCTGGTACGCCATTTAGTAGGACTGAATATTCCATAGTAGTTATGTAAAACATAATACACCTAATCCACGCCTCAGCAAACCCCAATTTCCGTAGCAAAATTAGGATAAAATTCCATTCCACTCTATCATAAGCTTTACTCATATCCGTCTTAATAGCTATATATCTGCCTTTTACCAACGGATTTGTCCGTAAAGCATGAAACATCTCTTGAGCTAACAATATGTTATTTGAGATATGCCTACCTGCAACAAATGCGAATTGTGTTTCCGACACTAATCTAGGTAACACCCGTCGTAAACGCAAACACATTACCTTGGATATAATCTTATATGCGACATTGCATAAACTAATTGTTCTAAACTCCACTATCTGTGTTGGCCGCGACACCTTTGAAATTAGACATATATTTGTTTTATTCAGTCTTCGATCAAACGAGCCAGTATTTATGAAATTATTGACCAATTACCAAATCATCTTTAACAATATCCCAAGCCTCTTGATAAAACAAAGCAGTAATACCGTCTGGTCCAGGGGCTTTACTCGAATCCATCGAGAACAGCGCTTGCTAGACTTCCTCAGTTGTTGCTTGTTTCATCAGAATCTGATTATCTGTCTCACTAATTTTGGATTATAACTCCAAAAATATAGTAGAATCCCCGTTACTAGAGAAAAGTGCTGTAAAATAATTTGTTGCTTCCAAAAGAATATCAGCTTCTTTGGTTATCCTATTACGAGCTCTGCGTTGTTTTGTTTGAGCGTGGAAATATTTTGTATTCTCATCGCCCTCACGTAACCATGTAGTCCTACTCTTCTGTTTCCAATACACTTCCTCTTTGCCATAGGCGTGTTTTAGATCCAGAGTAGCTCTCATAATGCTATCACAGTTCAGGGACGCACTGTTCTTTAAATCTTCCAACTCCCGCTTCAAATTATTTCTCTGTTGTTGGCCAGGTAAGATATTATTATGTCTCTAGTGAGAAATTTCTCGTCGACATACTTTTACCTTTTCATGTATGTTAGAAATCCCTGAGGGGCTTTGTGTAACACCCGCGTTCCGTGGACCCTTCGGGTGATTCCGGATGGGTTCGAGAGACAAAGGAAGTTGTGTGGGAAAATAAGGGAAAGTCTGGGGTTTTGAGCGAACAAGGCCAAGTGTCATTCAGACAAGGCCAAGTGCCATTCGGACAAGGCCGCAGGAATTTCGGACAAGGCCACATGAATTTCGGACAAGGCCGCAGGAATTCGGACAAGGTCGCGAGAATTTCGGACCAGGCTGCATGAAGTTCGGACAAGGTCGCGTGAAACTCGGACCAGGCCGTGGGAAATTCGGACAAGTCCATGAAATTCGGACAAGAGAGTGACAGTGTCCGAACGGGTAGTGATTTCAGATAGGGAGTGATGTGTTCAGACAGGAAGTGAAATGTTCAGACAGGAAGTGAAGTGTTCAGACAGGGAAGTTGAGTGTGTGAACTAAAAGGAGTGATAGTGGGAAGTGGTTGGACCGATCATGGGTTGGTCCGGGACATAAGTGTCCAGCGGGTTGGACTTGATCCAATTCAGGTGGGCTCGAATTTGGCCCACCTTGGACGAATTAGGGTTAGGGTTTTTCACCCAAAACCCTATAAATAGGGATAAAATCTGCCGCAGCCCAAAAATCATCACAAAAATCTCTAAGGAAAATCGGAATCATTGCGAAAGAACTCTAAGACCGATTTTTGCCGAATCGAGCAAGGGAAAGAGCGGACCGAGAGCTATCAAAAATAGATCCGAGTAACTTGATTGGCAATCGCATCAAGAGGTGTCAGAAAAGGCTAAGGCAAATGTGAGTTTTTGGGACCGTTGAGGTGATTCTTGGTTCGTTTTGGGCAATAGTGAGATTAAGTCTTAGATGGGTTAGGATTGCGTGATTGATTGGATGAATATGTACTGTTTTCCGTTCATGATTGGTGTTTCGGTTGATTCGGGTGAATCCGGGTAACTGAGGCACAAATCTGATCGGACTTTGAGCAAACTTTTTTGAACATTCTTGCAAACTTATTTAAATTCGAACATTCTTGCAAAATTATTGTACTAGAACCTCTTGAGTTGGTTTATGCATATGATTTGGGCTTATAAAACTGTCAAAAACCCGAAAACGACTACGTAAAGAAAGAACCTAAAACTGACTAAGTGTTTGGTCCGACCAAGGCCAAACTGAATCGAATCCGAACATAGGCATCTTGAGTTAGGGTGTCACACTTTGCCCCTCCCAACTTATCTTTATAATGTCCTGGAATCCAGACTTACTAATCCATCGTTTGTCAAACCTAAATTGACGTTTCCTTTGAAACTTGTTATCAGAAAATCGCCCTACTATGGGCCTATGATCTGACACAATCATCTCTTAATATTCAACTTCCGAATTAGGGAATAGTTCATGCCATTCAACATTGCCACAGGCCTTATCCAAAACACACAGAATAATGCCATTTTTCCTGACTCCCCGCCATGACCAAAAATTACCAATTTTTAGAAAATCAGTAAGCCCGCAATCCCGCATCATCTGATTAAATGATACAAATTGCGATATGGGCCTCAACGAACCCCCAAGTTTCTCATGATTCCCTGTCAGTTCATTAAAATCCCCAGTAACTACCCAGGGTTCTACTCGAATGATTTCCATTCTCGTTAACCGCTCCCAAACATAATCCCTTTTTTGGTAAACCGATTCTCCGTAAATAAAAGTATCGAAGGTCTGTTTACCTTGCAAATCTACAGTTATATCAATCATATTTTTATCTTTATGATTGATAGTGACATTCATGTAATCCTTATAAAATAAGGCTAAACCCCCACTTTTTCCAATTGGTTATACTGTAGTTAATAGATTATACCCAAAGTGATTTTGAATTTTTCCATAAATAAAAAATCATTCTTAGTCTCAGAAAGAAATAAAAATTCTAGTTTAAATTTTCTCCAAATATCTTGCAAATAACTTATTGAAATCTTGCTGCCAATTCCTTGACAATTCCAAGAAAGTACATTCAACATAAATAAATACTTAAATTTCTTTGGACTTTTGTCATTTCCCCTGTTTTGACCCTCCTTGGCCAATCTCGACTTCGGAGTCTTCCTCGGGGACATGACTGTCATCGCCATTGCCTTCTTAAAGCTTACACCTTGAATGGGCGTGGTAGTCCTAGAAGACGGCCTGCTGGGACCTATTGGGGGTCGCACTTCTCTGGCCATCCGACATTTCTGCAAAGTTTGAGCGAACTCCCTATTGATCTCCTCGCGTTTAGCCTTTGAAATCTTTTGCACATTTGCAACGACTGTCCGGAGAGCCAAATCCTCCAAAATCTCTTCTTCAGAACCCATAAGAGTATCCTCATGCTCGTAGTCATCATGACCAGCCTCGTTCTCTGCCTCCTTCACATCGGGAGAGAGGGCTGTACCATCGTCCAACACTAGCTCAGCAGACCCATCTGCTGGCTGGTCTTCGGATATATTATCCAATGTCTCCCCAATCCCGGGGTGGCTCACATCTGCCTGCACAGCCACGATCTTTCGTGACTCCTCAGCATCTATACTTATCTGCCGTACTTCTTAAAACAAAGGCCTACGTACCTGACATAGAACCATAACAACCAGCGGTAAATTACCATTAATGCACCTCCATTTAGCATAAACAAATTGATCAAAACAGAACCAGAAACCATTAAATCCAATCACTGAAAATACCATCTTCCCAGACACCAGTTTAGGTCTTAAAGAGGAGGTACCACGACCACGTTTAAATTCCATCGGGGCAGCCTTACTTCCAGCCTTTAAGCCTCCCGATGTCACGGCCCCTTTATAGGTTTTTGACCGTTGTGCTGCCAACACATTCCCTTGTTCCACACTTCCAGTACCCCCAGCAGCTTGTTTTGTCTTATAACACTGACTTGAGTCATGAGTCATTCGGTGACACAAACCACAAAACCCTAACAAACGCTTATACTCTATTAAAATTCTCGATTCTTTCCCTTCTTCAAACTCTAAAACAGAAGAGAAAATAAGTGGCTTTGAACATGCCACTTCTACTTGGACCATGCCTTTCTTAACATCGATTGCTATCACACTTCCAATTGATTCCCCAACTATTTTATAAACTTCTTCCATTCGATACTCAAATGGAAGAGTAAACCTAACCCATAACCTGATTGTACTTGGATAGTCAGCTCCCGCCATGGCCCTCCATGGGGGCATAGGCGACCATCCACCCATCAAAATTAATAGCCCCCATTTTCTAGAACTCGTTCCACATCTTCCTCAGACTGAGACTCAAACTGAAACCTACCATTTCCCAAATTCAAGCCTTTAACTTGACCTACCAAATCCCAAAATTGGGGCATCCTAGTTCTGTAGATTCAAGCATCTCCCCATCAGGACCTTTGAAGACCTAGCTAATAGTGACGCATTATCTAACTTAGGAATCTTAATTTCAGACCCCTAATTGGAGACCCATTCTCTGTATTTTTCCTGCTCAAAGGATTATGAGACATAGCTACCCGAATCTTAACGTAGTCTAACAATAACCGTAGGAAAGCAAATAATCTCAAAGATATCGACTTAGTATGTGAAGTCGTTCTGCTATATCCATATGTATTTATAGCCATATAAGATCCAAATAATCCTAGAATCTCTACCAAATCCGTAGTTATCCTTAATTTTTGAATTTCAAATGTTAATTTCCACATTATCTCCCTATGTTTCCGTTCTGTGATATACATATAAATTCGATTTTGGTCAAATCTCCATTAAAAGTATTCCTATATTCGAGGAAATTATAACCGACACCATTTATTTTCCGGAGAGGTACCCCTGTGTGGCACAAATATAATGCTAATCCAAGCCAAGAGTGTCCTTTATCTGCACTGACAATTAAGTTATGGCCCCCCTCTGTGTAATCAAGATCACGCAAAGCATCATTAACCTGCCAAAGTGTTATTTGTTTATAAGTCTGTTTGCAAAGCAGCCATAAGACTAAGAGCAACCTTTGTAACTTACATGATACAAATAGCTTCCTTCCCATGTCACGAATAACCAATTTTGGCGGAAGAATCATGATCCGATCTCCCCGACCTACCAATGTGAAACAGGACCTCACTTCCACCAGAACATAAGTTTTCCCAACTAGCAACCTGTGCAGACAGAACACTACACATATGGCCTCAATCCTTTGCCACAGACGCAGCATCAGTAGACCCCAAATACCAATCAAATATTGACTTACTCTATGATAAATTGGTGAACAATATAAACTTTGCTTGAAATTGAGAATAACGAGAGAATAATCCTTATACTCCTAATATTCATTCATTGTTTCCCAAGATGATTATCAATACGAAGGAGCAAATCAAACACCCATGTGAATCCCAATTCTCGTGCTTCATAAATATTTCGAGAAGAAATTTCAAAATCCGTCAGTGCCCAAATCGAGCCAGACATTTCCCTCAGAATCATCACGACCTTACTATCTATGAATGTAATGTTATCACAGATAGCAAGCCCATTCCTCTGTGACCCAATTTTAGCTAGGTAAGAAAACAACTTTCCATCATGCCGGAAAAACACCAATTTGCGAACCCCTAATGACCCTCTGAATCGAAAAGTCATAGAGATTAAGCTATCCAAGACTCATCCCTCAATTAAAACCAATCGGTCTACATAGAACCACAACTATCCAAAATCAAATGAAATTGAAAATTTAGACGTTGAGTAACTTATCGGGTTATGCCGCTTCGGAGTCGAGATTCCCGAATCCTTGCCGAAAACTTGCTTCTCCCTCCCGAAAACCAAATACCCAGGTCGGATTGAAACGCCGTGATAGCTCCTTCTCCTTCTCCTATAAAGTTTGATGATTTGAAATGATAGGAAACGAGAGAAATGAGACTTACCTCCATGGAAGGGAGAGGAATCGCAGCCCCCCAGGGAAGACGCGAACGGAGACACTGTGACTCAGAGTACGTCGGATCGCCTTTTCGAGTCAGAGGACAGAGACACCATGACTCAGAGGACGTCGAATCACCGTGACTCTAATGCTATGTCTAAAAAATATTTTTATTTCGAACATGTCATAACTATATAATAAAATTAACTTATAGTTTATAACTACTTCTTAAAATAGGTTTAACAGGTTTAACGTGAATTTCCTTATAAATCTTTATATAAAATTCAAAATTAATAAAAAATTTAAACCAAAACTTTTAAAATGTTATAATATTATAAAAGTATATTGGATACAAATTTGAATATTGATTTACTTCTAGTTCAGGTTTTAATTCGATTTCCAGTTAAAATACATAGATTTAGGACATTCTAGTATATTGCCGAGTTTGGTTTATCTAAATCAATGTTTTGGTTTTTTTTTATTTAAGACATTTAAATATTTTTATTTTTGGATAGAGTTTGATTCAGTATAAATCAAATTCGAGTTAAGGTATTCTTATAAAAAAAATCAAAATTCAAAATAATTTAATAGAACAACTTTAAAATTTGGTTTTTGATTTGTTTTTGGTACATGTTTGGGTTTAATTTTTACATACATAGATTTAGGACCTATTGAGATATTTTTTGGGTTCCATTCATCTAATTCGGTTTGAGGGTTCATGTTTTGGGCTTTTAAAATAACATGTCAAAAACAATATCTAAAATATCATACGGATCTAAGAACCAAATGAACATGAGTTAAAAATAATAAAATCTCACGGTATAATGTGGATATAACTTTGTAGGAATGCAATTATTACAATTGGGAAAACTGATAATCTATGAAGAAATTACATGAAATCAATCGATAAAAATAAATAAATTCTATACCGATACAAGAATTAATAATGAGATTTGCAGAGGCGAGATGAATCTATTTCCTTAATTCTTGTATTGGTATAGTATATTTATTTATTTTTATTAATTTATTTCATGTAATTTCTTCATAGATCATAAGTTTACCCAATTGTAGAAATTGCGTTCCTACAATCTTAATTTTGTAAGATTTCGTTAATGCTTATTGTACTAACATAAACTATATTTTTGCAAAGCCCAAATCAAAACCATATTTTTGTGTAAAATTTGAACGTAATCGGTTAGTAGTCTTTTCTTTTTTTTCCATCATTTTCTAATTTGAAAGCAATAAGAAAAGGAACAAGAAAAAACTTGGTTCAATATTTTTTTAATGTTATTATGCATTAATAAAAAACATATGATTAGTATTTACCAAAAATGCAGAAGTTTGGAAAAAAAAACAACAACGAGTGTGTTTGTTTCTTGAGTTAAAAAATATTTTAAAATCAAAAAGATAAATTATTAAACTAGATCTTTCTTAACCATAATAAATTTCTGGTTTAAATTAAGTGAATTCAGTTTAAATCGATTTTTTTATTTGCTCCGGTTCAAATTAAGTGAACTCGGTCCAAATTCATTTATTTAATAACCAAGTTTAATTTTTGGTTTAACCGTTCAATTTAATTTTCTCAACACCCATGATTAATTGTGATTATAATTAATTGTGTTTTGGTTTCACAAACCAATAACATTCAATTTACTCAACGTATTGAAAATTACTTACTAACTCCACACAGATACTTGAAAGTGTGGGGGTACCAAGTAATTTCTAAAAAGGACTTGAAAGAGTGGGAGTAAAAAACAAAAATAATAATATTTTTTTTTGTATGAGAGAAACCAATCTCGGCACTATGGTAGCCCACTTGGCTATAAATCGAGATTTGAGTAATCTCTATAATAGTCAATCTTATAAGATGATGACATAAAATAATTAAAAAAATTGATCTCACACGGAATTATCTCAATAGATAATATCCAATTGGATGACAACCTAGGGTTATCAAGTTGATCCAATTGTGTGTCATGAGATCAAATTATAAATCATCAAGAGGAATGGGTTAAAAGCATGTGACTAAAGAGGTTGCTTGATGGTAACCCTACCTATGTGACTAGAGATCCTAAGATCTAGGTTCAAAGGGAAAACAAATTCAAGCAGAATCTTATAAGCGCACTGAGAGACTCATGTCTCTACCCAGTTCCTAAGATGATTACCAGTGCTTCCTGTATGTGTAGAGGATAAGCATTTGCTTTTAATGATTTGATCATGGCTTTGAGATATAAGTAGAGTATTACAAGATGCTCCTAAAAACAAAATTAATGACCTATTACCTTGTGAGATTGAAATAGGGCTGTTTCTAGGAGAATGAAAGTAAGGCTATATTCTCCAAATTCACTCATGATTAACAAGACATGTTCAAGGCCAAAATGAACACAATAGAAAAACCTAGTTCCATGAGAAAATGAAGTTATGCAATAGTTATTGATTAGGTTTACACATAAGTCTGGGAGGTTCAAGAAATCATGTTCACCTTATGGTCGAGTAAATCTGACAATTATGAAAATGAGTGGTTCAAGGATGAAAATGCTAGCACATCAGATACAATAAATTTTTTGTTTGTACTCTAAAAATTCTTTTAGCTAAATCTTGCCGAGTTTTGTCTAGTTAGGTAGATCATTTCTAGCGAGTCATCATATCTAGAGAGTAATTTCTATTCATGTGGGGGATTGTTAGAACTTCAAAATGACTAAATGTCAAAATTGAAGTAAGTTTGAATGAGAAATGAAGTTAAGTCTCAATGTTGAAAAATTAAACAATTATATCTCTTTTAATTGTGAATTTCGTAACAATAAAAGAATTCATGACAAAGAAAAATATATTACTTAAATGTTGACAATCAATTCTCATAACTCCTCTTTATTCTTATATTGAATATTTGATTGTAAATCAAGTAAAACATAAGAACAATAAAAATCTTTAGTGAAATAACAAAAAATCACAATCTGATAACAATATTTTAGTATCAAATCCTAATGTATTATCATGTCGTAGTAGCACAAAAGGTGTCAAACCACAAGGAGTGTAACTAGCTTTCATGATACAACTATTTATTCAAATCCAAACCAATCATGGTGAATATGATTTTGACGATCTAAACTAATTTAACATAAACTGAATCGAGCAAAAAAATAAATTGAGCTAATAGCATTAATCAAAATCAAGTTGAAACAATTCAATAGGAAAATAAGCAGTAGATAAAACAAGTGCAATATAATGAGGAAACATGTCTTGAGGAATATGTATCATGGATCAGCGTATCGCTTAAATTGACTAGGAGCTTGACAACACTCAATAGAGCATACCTCTAGGCTTCAAGACACAAGGCATTGAATCTACTCTTGTGGCAAACAAACTCAACTAAGTTATTAAGAGACATTATCGCCATAGGCGTTTGACAACTTAAATGGCATAAAGAAACAACTTGATTTGAGTCAATTCACACCTAAGATTTTCAATCTCTCGAGGTAAGAGTGTGAATCTCTAAGGTTGGTTCAGTCAGATGTTCTACCAAACACTTATCGGGTACTAGAACGTCTCAAATGAGTTTCAGTTGATCAGAATGAAATAAGTGATGAAAGCACCAAATTAAATGAAATCTAATATTTCTAACCTTCAAGCAACCTAGAAGACTTAAGATCCACGCCAACCTAACCCATCCTCAAGAGCCCTTGGTAAACTACTCAAAATTTATGGTATAAACGTTTACAGTGAAATTTTGCAGTAGATGACATTAATAATAAACTTGAAATAGTATGATGAACAAGATTGAAGGAAAACGAAAATTGCATTCAAAAACAAAATAAAAAACTTAAGGTTGTTTACGTCTAGCGATTATAAAGAAAAACGGATGCAGCCAAAAGTAGTTAAAAAACTAGATAAATTATTTTTTGTTGCTTATGAAATTATACATACTAAGTCTCTGGAAACACTTGATTGATTCGATCCAATAAAGGACATCAACATGTCGTGGAGCCCACAAGTCTGAAGCCCACAACACTTCTAAGCTCGACCACCAGCCTCAGTGACTCGACCGACAGCTCGAGTAAGGTGAGACTCGACCAGCAACCGTGACTCGATCTAAAGCTCTTGATACCCCCTAGCTTCTGCTTTTCCGAATGCTCCAAATTATTCTCCAAAAGTACATGAAATCGCTCATGTGCACATGTATGCTATGCAAGATACACAATATGCATTATGAAACTAAAGGACTCTAAAGTGATGATAATCGTATGGATATAATACAAATCAAGCTAAGTAATGCATCTAACACATGCTAAAGTTCAGACCTATCAAACGTCATGAGCTGCTCCTATGGCATCGAGTCATCAATAGGGATCGAGTCCTTTATCATAATTCGTGATAAGTGATATACCACTCCATTCTACACTTCATATTTGTCTACAACATCCACCATAGTCGAATTCTTGCAATAGCAGTATCCATCTCTATAGTCTGGGTTTTGCATCCTTTTTCTTTATTAGGTATTTCAAGCCTGCGTGATCTGTATGAACAATCACCTTGGACCAAACCAGATATGATATGAAATTTTCAAACACGAAGACTACTGAAAGAAGCTCCCGTTCAATTGTTGCATACTTGACTAGGGCGTCATCAAGTGTCCTACTGGAATAATATATAACATTCAACTTCTTATCCATTTTATGACCCAAAACTGCTCCTACAGCAAAATCACTAGCATCACACATGATCTCGAATGAGAGAGTCCAGTCTAGGGCTTGAACTATTGGTGCAGCCACCAAAGCTTCTTTAATCTTTAGAAACGCCTCAAGACAGTCTGTGTTAAAATTGAACTCGGCTTCCTTGCATAGCAGGCGCATCAGCGATCTTGAAATTTTTGAGAAATATTTTCTTGTTGGACAATCTCTCTACCATTTGGTCAATAAAGGGTAAAGGGAAATGATCATTCGTAGTTGAAGAATGAGTTTCCTATAGTTAATACACATCCTATGCTCCGTTATGGTTATAGTTTGTATCAATTCATCCTTATTATTCTTAACCACAATGATACCCCCTTTTTTAGGAACACAATGCACATGTGAAACCCATTTACTATCAGAAATTGGAAAAATTACATCCGCATCTAACAACTTAAGGATTTCCTTTTTCACTACTTCTTTAAGGTTGGGGTTAAATCTCCTCTGGGGCTCTATGCTAGAATAAGACTCATTCTCCAAGTGTATTCTCTGGGTTCAAAAA
>JAKUCM010006646.1:0-34662 GCA_023374145.1 Lepidium sativum | reverse complement strand
TTTACCCATCAGAAAATAAAAGTCATATTTTTTGTTAAAGGTTCTAAGAGCATCTCCAACAATAAGAAACCCTTAAGGGGTTCTTAAGCATTTTTAATATAACTTAATGTTTGTAAGAACTCTTGCAATTTTACCTCTCCAATGGTGAGTTCCAAAAAGGGGTTCTTATTAAAATGGATACAAAATGGATGACTTTAAAAACACACTGCAATGAAAATGGGTCCAAAACAATCTCAAGAATCTTAAAAACAATCTCGAGAATGGTTACAAAACAGACACTGCAATGAAAATGGATACAATATAGAGTAAAGCTACAGACACTGCAAAACAATCTCGAGAATCAACAGACTCATTCAGTTGAAAGAAGCTGTTATTCTTCTTACCACAAACAATCTCGAAAATCAACACTCCAAGCTACAGACACTGCAAAACAGAGCATACAAACAACACAACAAACATCACTGCGGATATACAAGTGTAAGACATTAAAATCAATGTGCTGACGATGAACTGACCTTTTGTGGCCATCACCCTACAAAAAACAGAAAGAGTTAGAAGCCAGCCACAACACATATAGAGTTTGCAGAAAATACAGAATATCATTGCAAGTAAACCGAGATTACAAACACAGCCGAGTCTAACACATCATTGCAAGTGAAACAGAACAAACAACAAAGACATATTACACAACAGACCACAAAAACAAAGAAGAAACAAACACATCTAAAGCCACACATTCAAGAGTTCAACATGTCCGTTATCAGCTTGTCTTTTAAAGCCATTTCCATGTCGGAAAGTGCCTCTGTCTTTGCTAGGAGACTGTCTAATAGCTTATGCTTAGAGAGCCTCTCTTTGATGGCTAAGTCTTTCTGTTTTATTTCCCACATTTTCTGAAACTCCAACAACGTATTGCCTTCAGTTGGTCCCTCCGTTGACTTGGTAACTGTCTTTTTTGTCCTCGCTTTAGACGCCTTAACACCAGGAGGTCGAACCAGATTCTCTTCACAGCCTACAGAAGTTGAAGATTGTGTTGACCCCTCCTCAGTTCTCCTTTTCTTAGGAGTTCCACTTCCTTCTCTTCGGCACCATTTCTGATCATGCCGAATTTCAAGCCAAGCATGTTCAAGAGTGAACTTCTGCTTATGATCATTGGAGTAAATTTGATGAGATACCTTCATGACATCATTACCATTCTGCCCGCTAGCTTTCCGAGATGATGCTGCCTCAAAACACCCTACAAATTTGCAGACACAATCATTTATCTTCGACCATCTTTGCTTGCACTGAGTAGGCTCTCTCTTTTGCAGACCAACAAGCCTAGGACTTGCAGTAAAGTAAGCTGCAATCCTCTTCCAAAATGCTTCGGCTTTCTGTTCATTTCCGACAATTGGATCTTTGCTGGTATTGAGCCAAGCACTAATCAGCATAATGTCTTCTGTTTGAGTCCATTTCCTTCTGGATCTCCGATCATCAACCTCTGTATGAGCTTCTGTAGTTGCTTCAGAGGTTGTGATTCACCAAGTTTGTGATTCACAAACATAAGGTTGTGATTCACCAAGTTGAATACTTGGTGAATCACAGTCACACGGGTTGGGTTCAGGGTTTTGGGGCTCTTGTTGACTACTCAATAGAGCCATGAAGCCAGGGGACTGAAAATATGGATTCGTTGAATCCTTATTTAGGTGATTAACAGAGAACACGATCAAAGAAGAAGACAAAGTAGAAGAAGACAAAATTGAAGATGACAGAGGAGGAAGACATACACTTAAATAGAAGACCATTTCTACTTAAGTTCAATGTATTTAAGCGTGGGCAATAAATTACAACTTAATCACTATCTACTACACATTCAAGACCATTAACTAACCTAAAACCAACACAAAAACAAACAGATAAAAACCATTGCATTAACTAACCATTGCATTAACAACAACTATCTAAAAACCATTGCAGTAACTAACCGTTTTAATGACCACTATCATACACAGAAACAACACGGATCAACAACACATATCATACACTTGCATACACTTGCATACACATATCATACAATGGTGTGAAGATCATAAACCATCAACACATATCATACACATGTCACTTAGCACTAACACATATCATAAACCATCAACACATATCATACACATGTCACTTAGCATTAGGAACAAAGAACATTCTTTGAAGACAGACAATGATGTGAAGATTTATACTTTAATAAACAAATATCAAAGAAAAGAGAAACCAGATAACTCACCAATAGTTTAAGGGAAGACACTGAGTCTGACCTGCTTCTCCTTCACGCATCATTGCCCAACACTGACTTCCAATATATTTAAGGTCTTTTTACTTCGACCTGCAGCCAACGCACTCCACTTGTGAGGTGAACACAAAAATGATAAGTGCAGAACACAAATGACACTAAGATGAAAAGCAGAGACATACCCAATAAGACGCAGGCAAAGAATGCAGGATCAGGTCAACGCCCTTGCTTAAGCTCAGAATCATAAACATACTCCAGAATCATGGTAGATATCACATGCAAAACATTAAATTTCAGATAAGATTACAACATGCAAAGACCCCTAAATCTGAATCGAAAAAGCCCTCAACAGAAAACGCCCTAAATAAAAAAAAACCCTAAATCGGAAATCTTTAATCGGAAAAAGCCAATACCGCAAACCCTAATCTAAGATAAGAACATGTTATAAATAAGAGATTGATCGGAAAATACCTTTTGATACGGAATCAAAGTCGCATGCATCGACTTTGCTCTACCGACCTTCCGATTTCTTCGAGAAGATCCAATGGTGATACGCTCTCGACTGTTGGAGGTGCGCTTGGAAGCTCTGATGCTGTTACGCGACCTCCGAGAAGAAGATTTGGCCCCTCTCACCGGCGATTGCAAATCGCCTACGAATCGCCTTCGGGAGAGGAGAAGACAGAAGGAGAAGAAATTTTTCGCAAATGCCAGAATGTTTTCGTAACCCGTTCTCATTTTTTTTGGCTGCACGCCTCAGCTAATCACGTCCCGACATGTATGGGTCTCTACAAATTTCCAGTGTTTCTGTTTTTAGAGCCGGTTCTTAACTATACCAACCCAAACTCAATTAATTTAATGTTGAACCGGCCGATGGAGCTGGTGGTCTAAGCTTTCTTTTTTATTCTTTCATGTTTCAGTTTATTCAAATCTGCATAAACCATGGATTACTTTCTATACTTTAGATTTGCTTAAATTAAAAACCATAAGCCTTAAACTTATATCTAAACTATCTCAAACATTTAACAATTGTTTCGTAAATCTAAGAAAATAATAATAATATAAAGGAAGTGGTTTGTAGTGGTACAAAATCATTAGTTTATAGATATAATTTTTTTTTATTATAGTATACTTAGAATCCATTGTACTAAAATTAGCCTTAGCCATCTCTAATTCTAGGCAGGCACCGGTACGTACGGAAGATCTATAGCTTAGCGTCATTTGTCGTTAATCCTGGTTTAACAACAAAAGATGAGGAATATGTAGAAAGGCTTAACAATACAAAAAGGAAAACATCGTTATTAATAAAATTGTGACCTCTCATTCAGAAAATCTTCAAACTCAACGACGCAATCTCTGCAATTCCATAGCAACAAGCGAAGCGACGCTATTAAAACCAGTGATGTCTGAGTTCTTAATCTCAGAGACAATGGCGTTGATCTTAGAGACATCATGTCCTGATATTGACAAAATCATCGCCTGCGATAGATACTGCTTGCAAGCGTAACCCAAACAATGCAAGACTCTTTTCAGAACCAACAAGTGTAGCTCTCCGCTCGTCCTCTTGCGCCACGAGTCGAGAATCGGTGTGATTTTAGGAAGATTGGTTAGAAATCCGGTGGTGGCTTCTCTCGGAGCGGCTTTAAGTAGCAACACGAGGCATTCAGATGCAATATCTGCGACTGAGATGTTTGTGTCGTCGTCTAAAGCTGCGAGGTGTAAGAATGAGCCAAAGTTGCTACCGAAATCTGCAATGTCTCTTATACATTCTTGCGGATCAACCTCGAATGTAAAAGATGTCTCTGATAAAAGTGTTGGTTCTTTTGTGTGATTGGAGTTTAGAACTTTCTTGTTCCCAAGTGACCGTAGCAGAAAAGCTCTGCAGAGACTTAAAGTGGGCTCGAGGAAATCTTCCATGTCTTTGGCATTCACGAATTCCAATAAATTCCCGATTCTCCGCACGACTTTGAGCTGAGAGAGTAATTTAGTTTCCATTTCTGGAGCTGAGGCTAAGGCAAGACAGAGCTTGACATTGTTCACATTTGCGCTTGATAAGTCTCCGAGAAGAAACTCAAAGCATTGGGAAACTGTTTTACGATGCAATAAGTTGGAGATTTTGATGTAATCGAACTCAACGAGCATGACTAGGAGTTTTTGAGCGTAAGCTGGGATTGGATCCTCGTCTTGGATCAGTGCAGGGTACAGCGGGAGGAAATGAGAGTTGGATATTGATTTCAAATCCTCAGATGTTTGATGCTCGATATCCGTGCACTCAGTTAAGAGAATTGTCATCGAATCAAACCAGATCTTCAAACAGAGAAACCGAGCATCCCCATCTTTGTTCCCATTGTAAATTTCAGCCAGAGAGGGGAGAATCTCACGAATAATAATGTCAGCATTTTGTGTTACCAAAGGAGCATCTCCGGCAATGCACTCTACGACTTGAAGAAGGGTTGTACGGAAGTCATCTCTTCCCTGCAAAATTGTTTACAAGTCATGAGAATTCGAATATGTATTTAATAGATTCTGTTGTGTAGAGGCACAGTAATCTATAGTGGACAGAAGAACGAAGTTATTTTGTTGGTTGGAGTTCCGGAATCAGCTGTAATAAATCTTAGACCACCTATAATAAAACAAACACTACTCTATGATGAAGGTAACGAATCTAAACGGTGACGAGCAATTTACCAATCACATTAGTACAGAATAAATAACACAGAGCATCATTTGGTCTAAGAGAGTACTATAAAAGGGGGGTTACAAAGTTGCAAATTCTGACCTGAAATGATGCTTCCACAAGTTTTGTAAGATTTGCGAACTGCCTAAGGACTTGTGGGGTTACCATTTTGTTCTTAAACGAAGAGCTTCCAAGAAGATGAAGAATTACGGGGAATAAGTGTGCGTTGGTCTTTAGAGGAGCTCGACTGTTAAGTGGAGAGACAGGTCCATGGCGTCTTCCGGTCATCAGTTGCTGGATATCATTGGTTATTGTATCCAGCAAGCCCGGTATTATTGAGGCGATTACATTCACGAATGCCTGAAGACATTGTTGCACGTAGCTGTCTTTTTCTTTAGCTAATCTGTCCACCACAGGAAGAAATCTTGCATTGCAGAAGAAATTTGTCAGCCAACGCCGACTGTTTTTACAGAGAAATGCAACCAAAAGAAGAGCTTTTCCCCTCAGAACTTCTGTTCCTTGCTCTATGATGGAGAGCAAACTAGGAAAAAGATTCTTCTCCTCTGTCAACATCACGAGATGTCTTCCATAGCTCGGGAATGTGTGACTTCCAATCACAGCCATGTTCAGAAGATTTAAGCAGACTTGCTGCTCTCGTGCACTGCCCTTGACAAAAGATGAAGCTATTTCCTTCAATGAAAGCTTTTCCACAACCGTCTGAATGCAAGGAGGGTTAAAGTGAGCAAGGCGGACCAGACATGATCCAGCAGTCTGCCTCATGCTCTCCTGTTTCCCAGCTGCCCTGTAGATATAGCAGAGGTTGCTAATCAAATCTTGGCTAGAGAAACGGGTGGCCCAGTAAGGTCCTTGACTGCAGATGTTTTCTATTGTCCTTAAAGCGTAGAGCTGAGTTAAGTCATCTTCACCTTTGCGTAAGACAGATGATACAAGAGAGATCAGGGCATTTGAAACCTAGTTCAAGAAAACAAGAATCTGTTTTAATAGGAACCACTGGAAAGATTGAAAATTTAGATCAAGCAAAGGACATTGGTCCTCCGTATATTAAAAGCCAAACAGTCCATAATAAGTGTAAATAAACATTCTGGGATGCTGACCTGCCAACCCGATGCAGACCTGGTTTCTTTTGATGGGGATTCTGTTGGTTTGAAATCCTTATGCTCATTTTGAGTTGAGACGTAGAATAGTAATTCACCTAGAGCTGCCATAGAGAATCTTCTCACTTTTTCATGCTTGTCTCTGAGGCCATTAGTAAGAGAGTCTAAAATACCCGAATGTGCTAAGTCATCTTCGATTGAAGTAGAATGCCTAATTAACAAACCAATTAGTGAGGCAATTTGAACACGAAATGCTGGGATCTTGGATAATCGCAGAACTTTAACAAGCATAAGCATTATTGGCCCATTGGTCAAGATGTTGGCTGCATCAGAATTGCTACTCAATGTCTCGAGGTATCTGATCAAATTTTGTTTCTCGGACAGACCAGCACTGCTCCCACTTAGAACCGTTATGATCCTATTGTTAAGCGTTTCTAATTCTTGCTTTCCCATCTTACCAAAATCTGAAGGCTGTGGTGCTTCAAATGAGAGAGAAGGCACAGCTTGCTTGTCAGATTTCCTGCTGGGCATAACAGGTCTAACAGAAAGATCAGATAAATGCCAGAGGACGTCAGTGAGGCTAGTAGGTGTTTTACATGAGTCATGATTAACAGCAACCCCAGAAACTTCTCTTCCTCGGTGAGTTTTAAGTTGCGGACTAGCACTAGGTGGCGCAGTTGACACGTCCATACGCTCTGACTGCTCTTCATGACAATCTCTTGCTTCAGCCGTGGTTGGTGTTTCATTTGCAGAAGAGTTTTCATCACACATATTACTACTCATAACTCCTTGTCTGCTGTGATTCTCATTTTGGCTCAAAACTTTTTCATCTTGCTCGGAAGAGGTGTTCTCGGTTCCTTCTGATTCATCAGGTCCCTCATCATCATTGTTTTCGTCAAAATCAAGTTCCATATCAGTGTTCTCGATCTTCACCTCAGCACAATTCTCGTTGCTATTAGGTAAGGGTCTCCTGTAGTTTTCCTTCTCATTTTCTCTCTGGAGATTTGCCTTTGCTATCTTTGACAATCTTAGAATATTTACCTGTCTGTTAGCACTAGGACGACCTCCATGCTTTTCTCCAGTTGCCTTACTAGGAAGCTTTGTTTGAGCTTTAGAGCCACCCAGTGTACCCTTTATAGGCGTCTCATGGCCTCTTGAACCTTGAATAGAGTTCTCCTTGTGCTTTGGACCCCCTTTTGAATCTTTCTCCCGATACTTCGGAGGGGTCTTATTTGGTCTCTCTCCATTACGTTCGGAAAGGCATGGCTTTGTGTATATCCCAATCATATTATCAAAAGCAGGCTGAGCAGGCAACTGAACTACATTTATCTTACTCTTCCAAAATGCATGACCACAGAGATCTGCCCATTGTATTCTTTGAGCTGGGTCTTTAATAAGAAGAGATTCAATGAGATTGACAAATGAACGACTTGCATTTCCAGGGAGTGGAGGAGTTGGATCTGAATGAATAGATGTCACAAGTTGGGTAAATTCCTTTGCCACATAAGGAGGTCTCCCTGTGTAACACTCATACAGCACACAGCCAAGTGCCCATAAATCAGAAGCAAAAGAATGGATCCCTCCATCTTCATATAGCTCTGGGGCCATATAATACGGAGTACCACGTTTTCCCTGATGAAAGTTATCCAAAGAGTTATAAAGTATTTACGACATACAGATTCCAATGTAATAAGAGATCATAGATTCACTAACACTGTACAGCTTAAATGGAAAAAAAGACAAACAATAACGTTTACCGTGGAAGGAGATTTAGAAATATCATCTAGCTTCCTTGACAATCCAAAATCACATAGCTGCAACACATAGTGATAAGAGATCATTTCAAACGAAATAAACTGTCATCATAAACTACACACCTGCAAGGAAAAGACAGCAACACACGTACCTTAATATGTCCGTTTTCATCAAGTAGGATGTTTGATGGTTTCAGATCACAATATATAATTCCTTTAGAATGTAAATACCTGCGAAAATCAGGAAAGTGTCCATAATAGAGAAAACATTTTCTAGATGCACCTAGAAGTTGTTTCAAAATGTTTAAAGAGGATCTTACAGCAGGGCTATGACAAGATCATAGGCGAGGCCATATATTGATTCTTCTGGCAGTTTAATATCCTGCAGAAGAAGTGAATTTCAGAAAACCTGTGACCTATCATCAATAAAACAGCCAGATTACAAGCGGTAGCAGTACCTGCTGCAATAATGTCCTCAGATCACCCCCGACACAATATTCCAGAACTAACCACATGTGAGCAGAAGTTTCATACCTGAGACACGAGAAGACAATAATTAGAAACAAATATTATCTAAGGAGCTACACCATATTTTAGATATTATTAGCTAGTAAGTTTTACCACGCATGGAACTTGAGTATGTTGGGATGATTTAGCGAATGAAGGATCCTGACCTAAAAAGGATGTCGATATGTTACAGAAATTGTCAGTATCCAACTCACTTCAAAAGTCAGAGATTCTACTCGCAAACATCATCCAGAATTAGAAACTTAAGAGTATCGGTTTGACAAATCTAAAGTAAATTTATCACAATTTAGTGATCAAACTCCTTGAAATCAAGCAATTCAAGAATAAACAAAGTAAAAGCTTAGTTAACCCAAGCATGAATCACTAATCAGCAATGAGGAAATAGATCTCCTCTAATTATTACCTCTTGAAGAACTTTGCTCTTCCGCGACTTCTCGACACTCTTGCAAGCAAAATACTCGATCGTCTTCTTCTCCCTTCCTTTATACACAGTCTGCGGAAATAAATCAAAAACGAAAAGCGATTTGAACAATTTCGGAAACAAAAATTCTCCTCGAAAAATGCAAATGAAGATTCTAAATTACCGAGCATTTGCCATGCCCAATGGCTTCGTAGATGTGATACTGGTTCATCGTCCGAGCTTCAACTAGCCTGAAGTCCGATTCGTAATCTATGAGCTCTAAAGAGATCAATGGCTGTTGTTGAATGGATTGGATTTGGAAAGAAAGAGAAACAGAGGGGGAAATTGGTAGAGAGAGAAGAAATGGGAAGAATTTAAATTTCAAACCCTAAGAAAAACCAGACGGATAAATTTTAGATTATTTTTGAAAATAAAAGAAACTTAACGTACATATGAAAATTAGAAAAACTAGCTGGGCTTAATAAGCCCACTACGGCCCATTATTTCCTCCCCGCCAAAATTAATTAAAGAGAATCAAAACGTTTTGAGACTTGTAGAGGCAGCTTTGTAGGCAATTCTGTTGTTTGTCGCTTTACATTGAAGCTGCTTTTGCCGTTGTAGAGAAAGAAATGATGAACTTCAATTAGTCTTGTTGATCTGATTCAAGGTCCACTAAGGTGCTGCTTTGTTTTTGTGTGACGAATTCTGCATCTTCTTGATTGATTTCTTTTGTACAACTGATTGTTCTTCTAATCCTTCAGAATCTTGTGTCTGTTGTTGTAAGAAACCGTAGCCACTAAGTCTTTTTCTTGTTCAGTTCTCATAAAGTGGAGATGGTTACAAAATACCTGATTCGAATGTTTCTACACAATCCTGTTTGTTGATGTGATTACTCAAATAAGCTTTGTTAAATTAAGTGTTTTTTTTTTTAGAAGTCAAACGTTTAGATGATTCATTCAAAGAAAGTAGTCATCAAAATGCTAGAAACAGCTGGATCATATCAAATTAAAATTGTAAGATTCTTAGATAAATGATAATAATACATAACGGAATTCAACTCATGATAGGAAAGAAGCAAAGGAACTAACATTTCTATGTTTTGTTTCTGGATAACCAACATATAAACGAGCAAAAGTATTCATTTGAGGCTCCAAACATCTTCAAGATGATAGGAGAAATGCAATGCAACTTACACCTAGTACAAAATGGACGAGTTATACTATTATTGAGCTCCACTTCATAACGTAGATGACTCATATTTACTCCTATATTTATTGTGCGTCTCGGCATGGAACCTGAAAAGTCTCCCATCACACACTTTGTATGTAAACTAAGATGGTAATCTTTGCATGTGTAGAACCATATCTTTGGATCAGTTTCTTTCTCGCAAATGTCACACCTCTCTCTCTCTCTTTTTTTTTTTTTTTTTTTTTTTTTTTTTTTTTTTTTTTTTTTTTTTTTTTTTTTTTTTTTTTTTTTTTTTTTTTTTTTTTTTTTTTTGAAAAATCTACAATCATCTTCCATGCAACTAAGCATAACATTCCCCTGCCAGTTGCAACCATTGCAGACAGTCTTTATATCTAATGGAATGTAATATAAAGGATGATCATGATAAACTAGTAAGTAAAAACAATAACTTGACTCTGAAACGTCAAAATTATGCTTTTTTCTAGAGTTTTTCTTGTTCTGTTTCTCAAGACATTTCAATCTCGAAGATGCTCTCTCTTATTAATTAATGCATGTGTGTACATTAAAAAAGTTATCATTGTTCAATGACAGTGAGGATCCAACTAATGGAATTTTTTTCTATAACAAACAAAGAGATCTCTGATGATTTAGAGAAACTTTTAATATTTATGGGATTATTTGTTGATAATACAATTACTATTAGTTAACAAAGTAATATTGGCTAACGAAATAGAATTCCGAATATATAACGTTTAATTTAATGAATTCCATCTGACTCTCCAAACTGAAGCATATCTTAGTATTTACACATACATAATATCGAAAAATATATTATGAATTTGATAATCCAAATTCAAATTCCAACTGAATCAGCGATAGTGAGTGATACTCCATTATGAGCCATGATGAAATCAAGAAGAAGAAAGTTTGTTATTTTTCTCTATCTAAATCCAACGAAGAGCTACATAACAATACTTAGTTTATTTTTTGTTGGGTAAGTTTCAAGAAGATTCTAGAAGATATCCTTAAAGGAAATAGGAATCTAATAAGTTATGATCCTAATCTATAAAGGAAATTAGAAATAGGAGAATCATAACCGAATAAGTTGTAATCCTAATCTATAAAGGAAAAAAGTTGTAATCCTAATCTATAAAGGAAAATAGAATAGGGAAAAACAAATATATATATATATATATATATATAGATCATTAGAAGGACGATAGGTTATAAGAAAAAGCGAAGAGAAAGCTTGTGTTTAGTTTTGAGAGGATTTTCTAAACATTAATAAAGGAAGGATTCTTTATACGACTTTTTGTTTTAAGCTTTTGAATCTTTATTTGGTATCAGAGCAAATCCTGAAGAGAGAAAGGAACTCTTACGAATCATGGTTGGATCAAAACCAGTACACTAACATCATCATCCGCCGTTAAATGTCCGATGTTGAATACGACGAATTACGCCGTCTGGACATTAAGGATGAAGGCGACACTGAAAGTCCACAAAGCTTGGGGTTGCGATTGATCCATGAATAGATAATGAGGAGAAAGAATGATGTTGCAACAATCTTATTATACCCAATCCATACCAGAGAATCTTACATTACAAATTGGTGAAAAGGACTCACCAAAAGAAATCTGGGAATCGATAAAATCGATAAATCAAGGAGTACAACGCGTCAAAGACGCACGTCTTCAAACCCTAATGTCTGAATTTGAACGTTTAAAGATGAAAGATGAAAAATACTATTGATAGCTACTCAGAAAAGATATCAGAGATATCATCTACAACAACCTCTTTAGGTTAGCCTCTTGATGCACCAAAGCTGGTGAAAAAGTTTATGAATAGCTTGCCCGCTAATAAGTTTATACATCTCATTGCTTCTCTTGAACAAGTCTTGGATCTGAATAAAACTAGTTTTGAAGACATTATTGGGAGGTTTAAAGCTTTCGAGTCTCGTATAACGGAGAAGCTGCTGCACAAGAAACTCAGCAAAACCTCTTGTTCACACATTTAGAAGGAGATAGTGGTAGAGGTAGAGGTCGCGGTAGAGGCAGAGGACGTGGAAGAGGGAATAGAGGCAGAGGACGTGGACGAGGGAATTTTTCTGGTTCAGGGAATTCTCAACACAAAGAACAAAAGGACAGATCTCATATTATCTGCTTCCTATGAGAAAAACCTGGTCACTTCGCATCCGCCTGTCCAATGAAGATTGATAAGGGTCAAGAACTCAACAAAAACGAGACAAAAGAAGCATATACAACCTTGTATATGCATGAATTTGTGTTCTTAAATGAGGAGAAGATAATTCCAAAAAAATATGAGACAAACAAAAAGGAAGATGGAATTTGGTATTTAGATAATGGTGCAAGCAACCATATGACATGAGAGAAAGGTGAAATTTGGTGATGGATCTTGTGTAAGTATTGAAGGAAAGGGATCAATACTCTTTGAAAGAAAAAACGGAGAACAAAGACTTTTAACGGACATCTACTACATCCCAACGTTGAAAAGTAACATTCTAAGCTTAGGACAAGCTACAGAATGTGGATGTGATGTGAGAATGAAGGCTGATTATCTCACTTTACGCAATCCAAATGGATGTTTGCTAGCAAAGGTAACACGTTCTCCTAATAGACTGTACAAGATCGATCTTAAAATTGGCACACCAACATGATTACACTCAAGAATAAATGAAGAACCATGGAAGTGGCATGCGAGACTCGGCCACATCAGTTTCAAAACACTAAACTCGATGTCTACACAAGGGATGGTACAAGGCATGCCTAAAATCACAAGTCAGAAATTGTTGTGTGAATCATGTTTGGTAGGGAAACAGACAAGACATGTGTTTCCAAATTCAACACAATATAGGTCTACACGAGCCTTGGAACTGCTACACGCAGATTTATGTGGACCTATATCGCCTGCTACAGTTGCTAGAAACCAATATATCTTTGTAATAGTGGATGATTACATTAGATATATGTGGACAATTTTACTCAAATAAAAGAGTCAAGCGTTTGAGAAATTTCAAGCGTTTAAAGCTCTTGTGGAGAAGGAGTGTGACAAGAAAATTGTGACTCTACGCACATACAGAGGTGGGGAGTTTACATCAAGAGACTTCCAAGATTTCTGTAACACAAATGGAATCAGAAGGCACTTTACAGCTCCTTATACTCCTCAACAAAACGGAGTTATTGAGAGAAGAAATCGCACATTGATGGAGATGACGCGGAGTATTCTTAAGGCAATGAATGTTCCAAATTATTTGTGGGGAGAAGCTGTAAGGCATTCAACTTATGTGATCAATAGGGTTCCCACTCAAGCTCTAAAAAGTCAGACACCATATGAATGCCTAAGAGAAAGAAAGCCAAGTATTGGACATCTTAGGATTTTTGGATGCATTGCTCACGCAAAGGTAGAAGCTGAGCACTTGAAGAAACTTGATGATCGATCAGTAATGCTTGTTCATCTTGGAATAGAACCATGAACCAAGGCATATCGACTTTATAACCCAACAACAAGGAGAGTGGTTGTAAGTCGTGATGTGGTTTCAATGAGAAAGAGTCTTGGAATTAGAAGGGAGCAGACAATGAAGAAGATCAACCAGGGATGTTTCGATTAACTTGGGGAGCAGCTGTTGATAACGGACAAGGATCATTTGTGGACAACAGCGCACAACCAGAAGTTGATCAAGAAGTAACAAAGATAGAAGAACAGCAAAATCACGACGATGTTGAAACAGAGACAGTTCCGCTGCGACGATCAACTCGAACACGGAATCCTCCCAGCTATCTCACTGATTACGCTCTTCTAGCCAATCAAAAATGTGAGTTTCTTCTTCTGTCACTCAATGATGAACCATCAAACTACCAAGAAGCAAAATATTCAGTCGAATGGACAAAGGCATGTCAAGAGGAATTAAAATCGATTAACAAAAATAGAACGTGGGATCTAGTTGAGAAAACACAAGGTGTTACAGTAATTGGTCTTAAATGGGTTTTCAAGATCAAGAGGAATGCTGATGGAACAATTAACAAATTCAAAGCCAGACTTGTTGCTAAAGGATATGCACAAAGGGAAGGAATCAACTTTGACGAGGTATTTGCACTAGTTGTGAGGTTAGAATCGATCAGAATGTTAATTGGATTAGCAGCTTCACATGGATGGGAGATTCATCATCTTGATGTAAAAACTGCTTTTTTACATGGTGAACTAACAGAGGATGTTTACGTTTCACAATCTGAAGGGTTTGAAAAGAAGGGAGAAGAACATAAGGTTTTCAAACTCAAGAAAGCTCTTTACAGTCTACACAAGCTCCTCGCGCTTGGAATACAAAACTTGATCAAATTTTAAGGACTTTGAAGTTTGAGAAGTCTCAAAAGGAAAGTTCAGTATACCGCAAGGAAGAAGGAGTTAAGATTTTGATTGTGGTTGTATACGTTGATGATCTCTTTGTAACAGGTAGTACATTGGAACTCATCAAGGAGTTTAAGGCTGGAATGTCTGCAAAATTTGAGATGTCTGATCTTGGGAAACTTACTTACTACCTTGGTATTGAAGTAAGTCAAGGAATCAATGAATTGAAATCAAGCAAGAAGCCTATGCTCGTCGAATTCTTAAGGAAACTGGTTTAGATGTTTGTAATACGACACACATACCAATGGAGTTCGGTCTGCAAATGTCAAAAGGATTGGATGAGCCAGAGATCGACGCTACCATGTATAGAAGAAGGATTGGATGCTTGAGATATCTCTTACACTCTTGACCAGATCTTTCATTCTCAGTGGGGATTCTGAGCAAATACATGCATAATCCAAGAGAATCACATGGCAATGCTTTGAAACAAATTCTAAGGTATATTCAAGGAACGGTGAGCTATGGAATCATATACAAGAAAGGAGCACCATACATTGTTGGCTACAGTGATAGCAGCCACAACACAGATCCTGGCGACGGGAGAAGCACCACATGACATGTGTTTTATCTCGGAGAATCTCCCACAACTTGGTGTTCACAAAAACAAGAAATAATAGCTTTGTCTTCATGTGAAGCAGAGTCAAGCTATATGGATACAAGACTTGCTAAGTGAGATCACAGGGAAGAAGTATGATAAGACGATGATCCGTATTGACAACAAGTCGGCTATCAAGCTCACCAAGAACCCGGTTTTTCACAAACGCTTTCATTTCATCCGTGAATGTGTAGAGAATATATTGATCGAAGTGGAGCATGTGCCTGGAGAAGAACAGCGTGCAGACATTCTAACCAAAGCCTTGGCGAAAATCAAGTTTAAGAAGATGAGAGACATGATCGGAGTTCAAAATCTCTTGAAGAACAACTTGAAGCTTAAAGGGGTGAATATTGGGTAAGCTTCAAGAAGATTCTAGAAGATATCTTTAAAGGAAATAGGAATCTAGTAAGTTATGATCCTAATCTATAAAAGAAATTAGAATAGGAGAATCATAACATAATAAGTTGTAATCCTAATCTATAAATGAAAATAGAATATGAAAAACACACACACACATATATATATATATATATATATATATATATATATATCATTAGAATGAAGATAGATTATAAAAAAAAGCAAAGAGAAATCTTGTGTTTAGTTTTGAGAGGATTTTCTAAACATTAATAAAGGAAGGATTCTTTATACGACTTTTTGTTCTAAGCTTTTGATTCTTTCTTTTTTATTAGATTTTATTTATTTTTGTTTCAATATATTGTTAACACTCTATATAAAGAAACTTAGCATTGAAATCAATATGTATATATATATATATAGATATATATATATAATATTTCAAAATCTCAATGATTTTTTTTGTTATATATATATACATTTGTCAACTAGCCTAGTTTTATTTCATTTATGTTTTTCTAAAGAGAGGGTTTAGTCTTTTATGTCTAAAAAATTTGTAAGGAAAGCACTACTACTAACACATCATTCATCGACATTTTTATTATTTAATTTAGTATTGTATTTTTCATAGGTTCAGGACAAAAAAAAATTTAGAACAGAAATATTAAAACAGAAAATAAATAAGGATAGAAACTACAAAAATTGTTATTTGTATTTTTGAAAAACTAAAATTTACTGAAAAACAAACACTAAAATTTAAATTCCAAATACTAAAAACTAAAATTTGGTTTATCATTCATAACCATAATTTTTTATTTTTGCATAAATCAACGTCGATATCCTAAAAACCCAGAAAGCCTAGTTTTTAGAAAATAAAAGAAAAAAGTTAAATACAATATACGATTCTAAAAAGTTGTTTACTGCCAAGGACATATGGTCCAGTGGTGTAGTCACTTTACAAATCCTCAAGGCACTAGGGTTCGAACCCCCTACTTATAGTAGTATGTGCGGAATTTAAAAGCCATTAAACTACTTGACAAAAAAAAGTTGTTTACCCATAATTATGAATAGATAAAAACTAGTTTTTGGTAAAAACACTTCTTTGAATATTGACATTCACATAAATTATATAGTAAATAATAAAAAATCTGTCTCTTTTCTCAGTGTTTTTTTAAGTTTTCTAAAGAAGACATGTGGTTCTGAAAAAATAGTTTCAAAACTAATTAGATTAAAACACTAATACACATAAGAGCATCTCCAAAAGACACTCTATAACTTTAAATATAGAGTTTTTAGTTCTCAAAAAAGAAACTTTAAAACTTTAAATTTGAAGTTTTGGATAGTAAAACTTCAAATATAGAGTGTCACTATTCAAAACTTCAAATTTGAAGTTTTATCTTTTTTTTTGCATTTTGGTTTTTACAATTATATATTTTATTTATGATTCTTAAATACTTTCTCATTACTCATTTTAATCTTTAAAAAATTTTATATCTCATAAATCTTTAAATTTATTTCTATAAATTTAAGTTTTATACATAAAAAAAATTAAAATAAGATTTATATTATTTTAAAAGTAGAATTAGACAACAAAGAATATAACAACACAAACTTAATAATTTTATGGAATAATATGGTATCTTTGTAATGTAATATTTAATTATGTATTTTTATTTCTAGTTTTATATTTTAATGTAAGTTTTTATTAATTAATATTACTGTAATATTTTTATATACGTGTTAGTTATTTATTAAAAAATTTATGAATTTTTAATTGTAACAAATATAGGGACAATTGTATAAAATACAAATAGTTTTAAAGTAAGTTTTGAAGTTTTATTTTTGAAGAGAAACACTTTGAAACTTCAAATATAGAGTTTGAAAAATTTTAAAATAAAGAATTTTTTGGAGATGTTCTAAGTTTAAAGTATTAACACATCAACATAAACTATTAAAAAAAGTTGTGTTTGTATTTAGGACGTGGGCTTATAAAAAGTGAGATTAATTTCCAATTAGAAAAAATCTAACTAAAACATAAACATCCAAAAAAACTGATGTATCAAATTCTTCCTAGATTAGTTGTTAGGATAATTTACTTGATGATTTTAGCATCCACTACCAAACATAAATTATAAAAAAATAAAAAATTTAGATTAGATTTTATTGATCCAAATATTAACAAAAATGTTTAAAATTTAATTTAGATTAGATTTTATTGAACCATGGTTTTTTAGATTTTTTCTAACTAATCTAATATGATGTTTTTAGTTAGTATTGTGAAATCCACAAAATAAGATTAATTATAGTTTTATGACTTCTACGTCTTCTTTTTCTGCCATGGTTCCTTAGGGTTTTTGTCTCTTAGTTATTTCGTGATTAATTTATTTTGGGTTTGACTAATATCGTGTTCACTCTTGTAATATTATTGAGTTATTCATATTTGTGTATTTGTATCTTTGTTTGCTGGTTAGTATGTTAATTTATTTTTATAAGTCCATGGGTTCATGTTTTGACAAATTAACTTAGATATTTATAGAAATTCATTCTTTTGGCATTTTATTTCGTGATTTGTTTATATTGTTAGGAGATTTTTTTTGTCAATTAGTATACTGGATTTTTAAATCCCGCTTATACTATTACAGGTAGGAGGTTCAATCTCGGGTGCCTTGAGGATTTGTAAAGTGAATACACCACTAGGCCACATGTTCTCGACATTGTGAGGAGATATTAAAATGAAAAGGAATTAGGTAGGAAAAGCTAAGAAAATGACGTTAGGGTGAAATTTAATTTTTCAAAAAGTATTTGATTATATTGAAAATGTGGGTAATTATTTTTAATGATTTGTAAATACAATAAAATCAGTACCAAAATCCATTGAAATTTCATACAAGTCTAGCCTCCTAAAATTCACTAAAATATATACACATCCATGTGTATTAGAATCTATTAAAGTCTTCAATTGAATAACACTCCCATAGATTACATATTTTTATCCAAATTAGAAGAATTTAAAACTATTGAGTTTTTAACAAAAAAAATTGAATAAGAGGATTTAATGTTTGTTATTATCTGGATTTATAAATGTAGTTTTCATATTTAGCTTTTCGAAAACTTAAACATAAACAATTATCTTCTATATAATAAAAGAATATTATTTATTATATTTATTGTTAAAATATTGAATATATTACATGATATTGTATTATTCAATATTAGTGAGAATATATCAGGAAGACTTTATCATTCATTTTCGATAATGAAATCAATCTTCCTTTAGTTATCTTATTAACTTCTGAATTTAATTGAAAAAATATTTATGGTAATTAATGAACAAATTATGAAAATATTATTATAACAATCATATTAGATTCCATAAAATTTATTACGAAAATTTAATGCTCATTAAAATAAAATCAATTATTAAAATAATCAATTTACATTTAATATAATACTATAATGGAACTTATTAGTTAAGATATATTATACATATTTATGATAATTAATAGATAATACTCATTGCAAATGGCATTTATCCTAGTGGCATGCGGTAAGTCCATTTAAGACAGTGCATTTACATAACCCAAGATCGAGTCCCCATGCCTACATTATGTACGAATTTGGCTATTGGGTCGGTCAGTTGTGGTCCAATATAATCTGTCGTTGAAAAAAAATAAAAATAATACTCATTAAAAGTTAATACTCATAAAATCAATATCAATTTAAGGTAATTAATCTATATCTAATATAATATTATAATCGAGTTTTATCATTTAGGATTAGATTTGAATTTTTATTAATTTTCATAATAAAAATAAACGAAAACTATCTTCAATTAGTTATCATTTAAATATTCTTAAAAACTCATCAATTTATATTGTAAATATATTCTTTCGGAACAAACAAAAAATCATATGTTTTTATTATAATATTTTAATCAAATGTATATATAAATTACAAAATGAAAGTAATTACGAGCCAATAACATGCTATTTTTGAAAAGAAAACTCTAGTTTTAAAAAAAATCATCTAATTGCTCAAAATCTATATATATTAAGTTTATCACTGAATTTAATCTCTGAATATTTGAAATTGATTGTTTTATTATTATTTTGTAGCTTAAATATATAATTAAATAATATATAAAATAACATATTAAATGTAATATACATATACAAATTATATTCATTGTAATTATACATTATGATATTCGTAACTTTAAAACAATTTGGATTCAATTATTATCAAAATCCATACTTATATACAATATACAATAGAACTTCCATAAATTAATACTCGATAAATTAATAACCTCTATAAATCAATAAAGTTCTTTGGTCCCAAGTCGGGCTAGTGTAAAATTTAATCAAATTTAATAAATTAATAAAATAATAACTTTTTTGAAACTCCTATGTAAAAATATAGTTCCAATAATATCATAAATTAATAATTATAAATATTATGCATACATAATTATTCTTAAGATAATTTAGTAAAATATGATTCTAGTGTTGTTTGTCTTTTTTGAAGTTGGAATCTCGTTGGAGTTCATCTCTAATTTTCCTTATTGCTTCTAAAACTTTTGATTTTGTCTTTTCAATCTGTATCCAAAATTTTTGAAGAGTTCTAGATGCGAAGATTGCTTAATGACGTGTAACTGGTTCCAAAACTTCATCATCATCTTCGACTTCTTCATCATCATTAATTACAGAAGCCATAATTTCTTCTAAAGTTTGAATTTTTGAACATGTATAATTTTACCCGGATAGACAAGTAGACTATTGAGATCCAATTTATTTCGATAACCAAAATTATTGATCAAATTTTCCAGTTCATCAATAACATTAGCACAAGCTGATCCATCTTCTAAAATTCCTGATAAATCTTCCTTTTAACGAATTTTACAATGTCGAAAACAATTTGCTACTGTCTCTTGACGAAAATTAATTGTCCAAGCCGATACTACAAAATTGATAGCTTTCAGAAAATTGATCTTACTTGGATTCGACTGTACCAACTTGTAGCCTTCTAAAATCTCACGGTAAAATCTCCTTCATAGTGCATCTTAAAAGCTCTTATTATTCTAGCATCACATGGTTGAATTTTTGATGTCATGTTGGGTGGTAAGAAGAATAACTTAACATTACGTAGTCTTTCAATATTATGCGCATGTGCTGGACAATTAACTACCACTAACAAAATCTTCTACCATGCATGATTTGATCAAACCAACGAACATATTCTTCAAAAAAATACTCGTCGTCCAAGCTCTTTTGTTAGCACGATAATGACAATTCAAACTATTCATGTTCACATTCTTGAAATAAAGTGGCTTTCAAATTTTCCAATGATCCATAAAGGAACTTTTTAGACCCATCTCCATTGCAACAAATAACAATTGTTAGTCTTTTTTGTCTTGTTTTTTCCTTCAAGTTGATCTGTACCAAGAGAATAATCAGCTTGTAATCTGTAAAACAAACCACTTTCATTCATATTAAAAACATCCTTCATAGAGAACTTATATATTTTTTCTCTTATAACTTCTAGTTTCTTTTCCATGTCTTGTACATCGACTGAACTACTTTCTCCAAAACGACGAAATGATTTGATACCATGTCGTAACTTGAATTTTTTAAGCCAACCTTGAGAAAATTGGTGTCCCACATCATCTTGAGGGTTAATAAGTTTCATTGTCTCTTTTGCCTTCTCTAAAATTAGTTCTCGTGTCATATTAACTCAGTCTTGGTATTGGAAAAACCACTCAAAAAAAACTTTTTCTATTTCTGGATATTTTGCTGGTTTGTGCCGCGTGATATTATTTCTGGTTTCCAGAGTTGTAGAAAGATATTCAGTTGATCGTTTGAATGTGTTTGAGATTGTACCTTGACTACCTTTTAAATGAAAATTTTCTTCAAGCCATAATTTCAGATCTTTTTAAGTGCTTGTGATATGGTCTCTTTTGTACTCACATAACTCTTTTCGTATTTGATATGTCATGGTTAATTTTGTAACACCTTTAAGACGAGAAATCATTGCTAAGATGTGTAAGAAAATATGTAAGAATGAAAAACATATCAAAGCAACATTAATATATATAAGAAACTCATAGATTAAAAATAGAAGTCAAAAGAAAAATGGAATATCAACATATACATATGAATTATAAAATATATGTTGATATTCTATATTTCTATTTAACATATATGAAAAAATAAAAATTGAATATCAACATATTTTTGTATAAAATATGTAAACATCAAAATTAATGGAAGTTTAAACAAATTTTTTTAATAATATGTGCCATAAAGAAAAATTTGTATTTTATATTTCTGAATATTTGTATTTTTTAAATTTTTTTTATAAACTAATAATATTAATTTATAGATAAATTAATACTTCTCTAAATTAATAATTTTTTAAAGTCCTAACATTATTAATTTATAGAGGTTTGATTGTATATGTACATTGTCTTTGCTTTACAAATATCATGAACCTCTTCATAATTGTCATTCAGCTCTAAAACTTTTCCACCATAAATTCAGGATAAAAATTATATATTAATATTATTTGATCTAACATTAATATCATTTTCTTTGTTCATAACTACAATCAAATTCATATTATTTCTCATTTGTTTGATATAATGTTAATATTATTTCTTATTTTAATAATTTAAAGTAAATCATGTTCCCAACTAACACACAATTTTATTTCTTAAATATTTTTTCTTTTACTTTTTTTATAAAACTAATACATAATTATTCAAAATTTTCAAGTTAGATAAGCATCTTTATCCTTTGCTGTTTTGACTATTTCTCTACCAAATTCGTCTATGTATAAAACCTCTTCACAATTGCCATTCACCTATTAAAATCTTACACCATGGATTCAAAGTAATATATTATTATTTTCTTATTTTAATAATGTTTGATCTAACATTACTATTATATTTCTTTCTCATAATTATAATCGAATTTATATTATTTTTTTTGTTTGATATAATATTAAGATTATTTTTATATTAATAATTTAAAATAAATTTTATTCACAACTAACACACAATTTTTATTTTTTATTTTTTTCTTTATTATTTCTTATTTTTCCGTACAACTAACAAACAATTTTTTTAAATTTCAAATTAGGTAAACATCTTTATTCCCTTGCTATTTCGACTAATTGGAGGAGAAGTAGAACAAATTCGTTTTATGTATAATTATATAATGTTTATGTCTACATAATTATTATTACCTATATTAAATTTTTTTATTTATTTATTAACACTATTGGTACAATTCAATAATTTTGTAAACATGATTTAGTTCATGCAAATTTTATGTTACTTAAATCATACAAAAAATAAATTAGAAAATCTCTAAAACAGCCTAAACTACTCATAAATAAACACATAAACACATTACCATATATTAAAGCTAACAAAAAAACAAGCTACTCAAAATAATTGAAATTAGTTTCAGAATATAGACAACGTCGAGTAAGAAAATTTTATAACTTAAAGTATACTTACCAATAAATACCATAAGCATATAAAACAAAAAGATATAATAGAATGTATAAATATAATGCTAGAAATCATAAACATATGAAGACTATATTTATTTTAAAAGATAAACAAAATCTTATATAATTTAATTACATAAAATTTAGTCTCGTGTGTCGCGTAGATAATCATCTAGTTCTATGATAGTAATGCAGATGACCTAGTTGGTTTATTTACATGGTTGATCTTGAACATAGGCAAGTGAAACACGGGCTTAGGGCCCCTATTTTGATAGATCCAGTTTCAAAAGAATTTATCATTTTTATTCTACTTATCTTTATATATATATATATATATAATTCCACATCAGTTTTTTACAATAAACTCACATAAAAGATGTAGTAAATAATGATTATGGAGAGACTAAATTGAAAAGAGCAAAGAAAAATTTATTTTTGTATACTTTCATTAATGTTTTTCTTATTTTTTCAATTATGACAAAGTTTTTTAAAAAAATAATAGTACAAACAAATACTACACAGAGGTCCCATTTTTCTATTTTTCCTATGGCAACTGTATTTTTAGGACCGAACCTGTTTATCTATGATCTAGTTTCATACTAGATAATAAATTTAAATTTTACCATATTTTAATTGGAGTATTTAAATTATGGATGAGATCTTATCGATTCTATTTTTGACTAGAAAAAAATTATTCTTTGATAATCAAAATTGTATTCTAAATATATAATTGACACAAAAATCTAGATTTCATCTAGGTATATACATTAATTTCAATTTGAATTTGGTTCAATTATTAGATAAAAATACTTTTAATCATAAAATAATATCCAGTTTACATATAAAACCCTAAATCTAAACAATATTGGAAAATACTTTTATGTCCACCAAGAAATTTGATGGACATAAAAGTCTTTTTGCATCAAAGAAAATAACCAAATCTATCTTTCCCTTCACAAACCGTGGTAATTTAGCCAAAGCTAAAGGACTTTTTAGCAAAAAAATAGGAATATCAAGTTTAAAATGACCTTAAAGTTTCTGAAAATTACAGTAAAACCAGAGAAGCATATAAACTGTGATGTGTTTCCCCACAAACGAAAACGAAGACAGATTTCAGTCAAAGAGTCAGTTTTTCATCAACGAGAGAGCTTTGACGGTGCCCCATCTTCTCCTTTCGTCTCTCCTTCTCCCAGTTCCGGTGATCTTTCGGCTCTCTTCTTCTCTTTCTGTCATTCTCTCACTTTTTCCAGTTGGGTTATGTTTCCTGTATCGTTTATTCGAATATGGGTAGTCTTTAGTCGCGTCAAAATTTTACAATTTTTGCCTCCGTCTCTGAGAAATTCTTCGCTTATTATGTGGTTCATGTCTGAAACTAATGTCTTTGTTGAGAACTGTTTGTTTGGTGACTAATAGTTTTCCGGTTACAGTGCTGAATTTAAACCTTTATGTGTAGGTTTTAGGAAGAGAGTAAGTTGAAATCTGGAATTTGAAGTATGAGCAACAAAGATGAGGCTCTTCGAGCCATTGATTTAGCGGAAGATTGGATGAGAAGATCAAATTTCACAACTGCTCGCAGAGTTGCAATTAAGGCTCAGAATATGGATGCAAGTCTGGAGACTCTTGTTGGTCGCATGATTATGGTGTGCGATGTGCATTGTGCAGCATTGGAGAAATATGGGGATGAGACTGATTGGTATAAGGTTCTCCAAGTCGAGCAAAATGCAGATGACAATACCATTAAGAAACAGTATAAGAAGCTTGCACTTCATCTCCATCCAGACAAAAACAAATTACCTGGTGCTGAATCTGCTTTCAAAACCATTGGTGAAGCTCAGAGGGTTCTTTTGGACAAAGATAAAAGGAGACTTCATGACATGAGACGAAAGCCCTTTAGAAGGCCTGCACCAGCATCGTCATATCAACCCCAACAAGCCCCGCCGACGGCTGTTTATGCTCGGCCTGTTTTCCAGGCAAACGTTAATGCCACAAGGAAGAGACCTGAAAAGCAGAAAAAACCTCAAGCTCCACCAACTGAATTTGCTGGTGGTTCAAGCTTTTGGACGACTGAGCACTCCTCTAACCCCTTTAACCAACAGAGCAAGTTTCCAACTCAAGAGGCAGGCAAGGCAACAGAAAAACAGCCGGAGAATTCTGCCAATATATCCTCAAGTAAAGAGGGTTCTAGAGCAAAAAGTGTGGGTACTTCTGCTGAGAAAATCAATGGGAAGAGAAAGAGGAATGCGATAATTGAATCCAGTAACAGCTCTTGCACTGATAGCAGCATAGAGTGCGAAGAAATTCCAGCTGGTAAACAAGATTCGGGGTCCACTGGTGGACAGCATTCGCGGAAGTCAGTCCGTAGCAAGCAGCAGGTTTCATATAGAGAATGTAAGAGCGATGAGGACAATAAAGAAGACGATGCAGAAAATGCTAAAGAGTCTGATTTCAAGAAGAAGTCACATGTGGATCATAACTCTGCAAAAACCTTGCCAAATGGTATATACAGGAAGGAGAAGCTAAAAGAAGATAAAATGCGAAACTCTCTGAATTCTGGTGCCTCTAATGCAGCAAAGGATTCAAGTTCAGAAAGTGCATCGGACACAGAGATTTTTGAGTGTCCTGATCCTGATTTCAGTAACTTTGAGAAGTCAAGAGAAGAGAAGTGTTTTAAAGCTGGCCAGACGTGGGCAATGTATGATGATATAGATCGAATGCCTCGATTCTATGCCGTCATCAAAACTGTCATAAAGAAACCTCGATTCATGACCAAAGTAAATTGGCTAGAGGCTAAACCAGAAGATGAGAATGCAAAAAGTTGGGTCCAGAAAAATATGCCCATCTCTGTTGGTGCGTTCGATCTTGGCGACTGTATGAACACAAATGGAACTCCGTCGTTCTCTCATCTTATCCACTCTGTAGTCAAAAGCAAGAAAGATACTTTTAGAGTGTACCCAAGAATTGGCGAAACATGGGCTCTCTTCAAGAACTGGGACATTAATTGGTCCTCTGGTCGTCAGCGTTCTTCCCGTGAGTATGAGTATGAGGTTGTTGAGATCCTGTCAGACTATGCTGAAGGGGTTGCAATTAAGGTTGCGTTATTGTGTAAGAAAAAAGGCTTTGTTAGTGTCTTTTGTCGAACTGCACCGGATGGTGTATCAGACACATTTCAGATTCAGCCTCATGAGTTGCTTAGATTCTCCCACAACATTCCCTCAACCAAATTGAAAGGGACCGAAGGGAATGGCGTTCCTGTTGGTTCTTATGAGCTTGATACAGCTGCAATACCAATAAAGAATCTTGAAGACGAAAAAGAAGCTGTCCCTGTCACACGAGAAGCTGCCAAGTCAAACCAAGTCCATCATCGCTCTCCACCTTCATTGGAGCCAGTCAATCATCGATCTCTCCCTTCATCGGAGCCAGACTGTATCGTCGTACCTAATTTTCAGTTCCACGACTTCTATTCTGATAGATTAGAGGGTAAGTTTGCGATTGGACAGATGTGGTCATTGAAATGCAAAGAGGATGGCTTGCCCAAAAATTACGCCAAGATTCAGAAGATAGCATGGAAGCCGGCATTTCAACTGCAGATAAACCGGCTAGAGCTAGAATCACTTCCTGAGAGTGTTACAGAGTGGCGTGACAAAGAAATGCCAGTCAGTTGTGGAAATTTCACCTTGATGGAAGGCCGGACCGAAACACTCACAAAAGTGACTCAGTTTTCACATCAGATTAAGGCACAACCGAAGTTAAGGAAGAAGGAGTACACTGTCCTCCCCAGGACCGGAGAAATTTGGGCAATATACAAGAACTGGAGTGAAACAATTAAGGTCTCGAGCTTGAAGAAGTGTGAATACGAGGTTGTTGAAGTTCTTGACGACGATGAGAGCCACATTGAAGTTATGATGTTGGAACGGGTTAAGGAGTTTATTTCAGTGTTCAAAGAAAAAGTAGAAGGAGGCATCGATGTGAAGAAGAAGATCCCGAGGTCTGAACTCTTGAGATTCTCACATTATGTTCCTGCATTTCGCTTAACTGGAGAGAGAAATGGAATTCTTAGAGGCTATGTTGAGCTTGACCCAGCTGCATTGTCCCGTAACTTGCTCAGATCTTAGACTATATTCTGGTAGGAAGGTTTGTTCATAGTTGGTATTAGGTTCTAGTATTTGTAGTAATCTTGTTGCACTTTGTCGAATTGTGTAGTTTTTTTCCGTTTTAGATGCAGGCTTTAGCTTCAAACGACATCTGTTTCTAACTCCAATTTTAGTCGACTAGAACTTTGGCAATCATGCCTGTGAAAAAAGCCTCTTTACGGATCTGTGTTACTTCGTCTGTTTTACCACTGTGTTATACAGCTTTAACTTTTGTCGTTCTTCGTCAAGGTTGATGAGAAAAGGCTTCAAGTGAGAAGAAAACAAGTTATGAAAAATTATTAACTGATTTATTTAAGTAAAACGGGCGTTTGGTCTAGTGGTATGATTCTCGCTTTGGGTGCGAGAGGTCCCGAGTTCGATTCTCGGAACGCCCCTTTTTATTTTTTTAAGACAAATATGTCAAGAACGAAATCACTTCTCTCAAACCCATATTTCTCCGAATATGAAACCTTGTTCTATGTTAGTTCACTACTGGAGATTTCCAAATCTTCGTTTAAGCATAAGTTTCGAACAATGGTTTACCACGTTTGGCATTCGCTTTATCGGATTAGCTCCTTTTTTGCACAATCAAGATTTGATCGAAATCAACGGTTTCCTTTTCAGGCATCAAACTGGTCAACCGGACTTTGCCATTACCGGAAGTCTCCGGATATGAAACCTTGTTCGAAATTTGCGACGTGCATTAATTCCTATAGGAGGTCTCGGCGGTGCTTTTGCTTTTACGTGTTAAGATTTGTATTCTATCGGTTTGTGCTTATTTAGTCTTTCAAGTTCTAAGATCAAACTGTTGTTATCCTTTTGGTAACAAGGTATTAATCTGGGGAAAAACCCATATTTCTCATGAGCAAAACAATCAACAAGCTAATCTCGTAAACTTCCCAAAAAGGAAATTTAACCCAAAGACCTGATCTCATTGGTAAGTAAAACTTGATCTCATTCACAAAAGCATTCTTTCACTCCATCTATCTTCACACATTCCCACTGTAACACAAGAAAAGCTTTTGTCTCTTTCATACAAGAGTACAAAAGAACTCGAATATCTACAGCTCTTAATTTTTAATTCTATCTATTCAGCAATATGGCCTTTCATATCCGACCTATAACGACGAACAGAAGAAACTCAAAGAAAAGAAGAGACTTTCCCTATACTAAGTTTGGGTTCTGCTGAACGCGAGCAAGACGAGAGGAATAACAAATGCACAACATGTTTACGCACATTGCCATTCCAAACCCCAAAATCCCTGCGAAAAGCATTGAATAGATGACTGGCACACCAAACTGAAAAATAAAAAAAGGATTTTTCCATGGGAAGGTTTCGAATTGTAAGGTGTTGTAAGTCTTGTAACGCTACGAACATATGGTTCTGTATTTAAGTACTTACCGTAGCATAAAATAGATGAACAAGCAAAGCCACTAGTGCAAATTCAAGAGCTGCGTATGTCCATATGTATTCTCTGATCGCTGCAAGACCGGATGATAACACAATTAACATTTTATGTAACTTTGATAAAGGACGAGAAAAACAAGACTTGATACTTTCATCAGGGGGTGGCATTATACCGAGGATGACGGCAAAAGTTGAGGCTAAGAGAGCTAGGGTGAAAGAGAATGGCCCTGCAACAAAGATAGCCTGTGTGTGCAAGTCATGAATCTACAGAAAAGATGATAATCCAGTTATGTTGTCTTTGAAATGAAAGATAAGTTGTAATAAAATACCGAAAAGTCTGTGCTCTCGAATACTCAGGGGAAAAAGAAGCAATACCAGTAAATGTTCAAGGAAGAAGAAGTAGCAGACTGTGCTGATGAGTAGAAGCACTACAAACTCCTGCCCAACACTGCACCAATAATGTAAACTGTAAGATTTCTTCAAGGAACCTCTGAAAAAGAAACTAGATCTTTTATAAAAAAAGTCTGATTTACCTAATGGTTTGTGGCTGTGAACTCTGCTGAGTGAGTTCCCGCCTAGTTGTAAGTTGATTAATTGTTGGGACACGAAGCAAAATCACTGGTAAATTTCGGACTTCTTGTCTGCAAACGTCGCAGATTCGAGTTCCCTTTGTACTAAACCACTTGATGGCACAATGGTCGTGAACCAGTCTGAGGTCACCTTTGCAACTGCATTCCATTTTCAGTGTGTTACCTTCTTCACACTCATCAAGACAAATCCTACATACTGCATCTTCTTCAGGGATCTCTTCTTCTGTTTCTTCTGGAGGAACCGGAGTGATTTCATCTGCTAATCAAAATAGAAGAAAGAAAGAGCATACGAACGTGAATTTACTGTTTCATTGATCAGTAATCAAATATCTTTAAATTAATAGAGCTTCAAGTGAGCCTTTTATCATTATACAACACTCAGCCTTCCAATGAATCCATCAAACCGCCACCAAAAGAAAATGAAATGAGCTCAAAATATCACTGAAAATCAGCACATACCGCTGGTTGCTTCGTTTGAAATGTGATTTTTGTTGTCGTCAAAAGAGACAGCTCGTATAATCACTTTGTTTTTCCCAGGCATAGACAAGGATCTTGAAACTGATGGCTCAACACCGTCTTTCTGCATTAAAACAAACTCCAGTCTTAAAACATTTCAAAGGAGAGTTCAATGAAGAGGATAACAAAACTTTTGCACATATGTAAATGGAAATCAGATTATAGAACACACCAATAACTCACACTAGATTTAGGTTGTTCACTAGCTGAAACAGGCGGTGGTGTAGATATAACCAGTGACAATTTAGCAGCATTCGTAGAAGGAAGAGACAAACATCTTTTCCAATAAGGCGAAGTGATGGGACTAGCAACAATAGGCTTTTCACTGCTTTCTGAAACACTGGGACTCAGTAGCAATCTTCTCTCGCTATTTGGTAGAGAAGCTTTTCTTTTCAGACTCAAATTTCTTAAGATTCCATAGCTCGGCATTGGTTTTGGTGGTATTTGGATTGAAATATCCAATTGGCTTCCACTTGGTTGAGCTATGTAGACATCTTCACCAGACTGCTCTTTAGCCTGATGATTAAAATTCTCAAAATTGATAAATAAATATTTTTCTCTGTGATGCCTAGAGTGAAGCAAACTTTAAGAATTGAGAAACCCTAAATATAGTTCTTCCACAGAATGAAATTTCATCAAACGATGATGCAAACTGTTAAAGCAACCAAGATTGGATTTTTAACGATTCCAAAACATACCCATATAAAGTCAAACCGATAGAGACTTACAGATGATCAAAAGATAACAAATTCACACAACAATCTAGCAAAAGTTTTCGAATACCTGAGAAGAAGAACAAGTAGGAGTAGAAGAAGACGAAGAAGAATCTTTAGCAGTGATGTAACAGTTTCTGGGCGGTGGTATTGCAGATTCTTCCATCATAGTCGAACCAAATTATCAAGAGGTTGACAGTAATAATACAAAATCAAAGTGGCTCGACAAAAAAAATCTTAGGAAGCAAGAGAAGCAAAATCGAAAAGGGATTGAGAAATTTGTCGTCATACATTCAGGTAATTAACGACTAAGTGGGCTTTTACTTGTGTGTGTATCAGAAACGAATCCATCATTTTACTGCTTTTTAATTACGCGTTTGATTTAGTTTAAAAAGAATCCATCATCTAATGTTTTTTTAATTACGCGTTTAAGTCAGTAATTATAAAATACATCAGTCAAAGAGTTTTAGAGTTTTAAGTCACTTGTTCTTGTCATTTTCCCAGGGACATTCGCATCTCTCTTTAGTATTTTCAAAGCTTCTACATTTGATTCGTAATCTTAATCATTTCTCAAATTTTTCTTCTTTCCAGGAAACTTCATAGTTGATAAAATTTATCAGTATATTCGTATGAATATATCACAAACGTTATAATATTATACGTACTTGGTTTAAACACACACGATGATCTTCTACATTTCGGTCTTGTCCTTATATTTCTACAAATGATTGTATATATCACAAACCCTTATATAGTTACAAAAACCACACCTTATAAGTTACGAATGTATATTATATTTTAAAGTGGAAAAATACTTTCATTCTAGTCATATTATAAATTTTAAAATAAAAATTAGGCTAAAGTTTATAATTACCCTTAAATTAGGTATAAAATAGATTTCATTATAAATTTTGTTTAAAAATTCATTTCTAATATTTAAAATTTCAAATCTCCGAACTAATAATTTAAATTAAAATACTCAAAAAAACTTACGCCTATACATTATAATGACTTAATATACGTTATAATTTCCTTATTCAAAAATATAACACTAATTTAAATTTGGTTCAGGTTTGAATTCAGTTTTCCGAGTACATAGATTTAGATCCATTTTGGGTATTTTATCGGGTCCGATTCCTCAAATTTTGGTTATTTTGGTTCTTTTGATTTAAAACTTATTCGAGAATTTTTTTTGTTTTTCGGATATGGTTCGGTTTGGTATAGATTGAGTTTGGATATTTTTATACAAAAATTAGAACTAAAAACAAATTTTAAAAAATCAAAATTTGGTTATTGATTTGGTTTAGGTTCGGATTTGGCTTTGATTATTGATTTGCGTTTTGATTCGAATTTAGTGCTTCTAAAATAATATTCTAAATACCAACACAAGTCTAAAAACTTAAATGAACATGGTTTTTTAAAAATGGTTTTCGTTATAAACTCTTATATAAAAATGCAAAACTATTAAAGATTCAATAGTATAAAAAGGAAGACACTTTGTTATTATAATGTCTTATAAACTATATGATACAATTAACATATGGTTCATAACTACACTTAAAGTAGAATTAAGATGAATTTCGTCATAAATTTTTATATAAAAATTCAAAACTAATTAAATATTTAATAGAAAAACTCAAAAATAGCTAAAATTAAGAAAAATATATCGGGTTTAAATTTGGTTTTTCTGAGTACATAGATTTTATGATTCATTTTTGGTATTTTCCGGGTTCGGTTATACTAATTAGGTATTTTGGTTCTTTTGATTTAAGACATGCTCGGATAATTTTATTTTTTGAATATGGTTCAGTTTTAGTATATATCGAGTTTGGGTTTGGGAATTTCTATATAAAAAACTCGCTAGCTTTATGCATTGTGTTTGTTGTTGTTGAGCCTTTATCAATACTATCAAATGATATCATTTCTTTCTTGTGCTTAGAAGGTGTAGATATATTTGAGATCGTAGCATCTAAGTTTTCATTTGTATTAGAAGAAACCATGGTTTACTGTATTAGAAAAGAAACACATAATTATAAACAACTTTGAAGACAATATATTATTTTCAATATAAATTTTTAAAATAATTCACAACTTTAATATCTAAATATTTACTTCATCATCCAAAGAATTGTTTGAATAGTTTGGTTGTTTGTTTGAAATTTTCAATCGGATCAACCTTATTAAGCCCATCTCCGAAACAAACTTTGGATACTTTAAAAGTATCATTTCCATTGTACATGTTATATTTCTCAATATTAACCAAGAATTCGAGAGTTTTTCCAATCAGATTTAGCAAAGCTTGAGATAAAATAGTTGAATCATGAATCTGTAAGAAATAAAACTTAGCAATTAAAAATATTATGTGCAGATTCTAATAAACTATAATTCCATACATAAATTACTATTATATTACTAAATATACCTCATCGAGTGAACCATTTAGCATATCTGAAGACAAATTGATTAACAATCTGAACATTGCTATCAAAAATCATGCATTTAGTCTCTCTCTCGTACTATCCTTGACACAAAGATGGGGAGTTTGCACCTAAAAATAAATTACAAACATTATTGTTTCTTTTCCTTATAATATAGCAAATAGCAAATAATCATTTATATAAAATATTTAGAATATCGGAAAAACATTTACCTTGGTACAACTTTTGGAGTTGCTTTTTTGCAAGTTTGACACCAAAACATTTGCTTATATACCCTTTACGAAAAACATCATCTTTTTTTTTGGAGATTATATAAGCAGTTTTGATACATTTCCTACAACTAAAATAGTACCAAGACCAGTCTATATCCATTAAAAATGTAGAGCACATTATCTTACATTGCCGAACCTATGAAAACAATGAAATAAAGAATTATTTACTTTAAAAATAATCATTATATATATAAAAGCAGGGTTGTCTCTTATGGTGCTCGATACATCAACAATTTAATTTTCCATAATCAACCAATAGCATTATCAAATTAAACACACATCATATAAGTTAAAACGACATCATCATATAAAATTAACTACACAGATCCATTACGATTCTGTGAAACAAAAAATAACCTCCCATCCACTACTTTTTCGATCAATATGCTTAACAAATAAATGATTCTCACGTAATGTACAATTTCGTTTCCGCCTAATCGTTGGTTCATGAAGCCATAATACATGCTAAACCAGAGGATGATAATTCCTGCCTTATTTCCAAACTTTAAAAGACCGCACCTGCTTCATCATTCTCTCTGGAAATTTTCCCCTGAAAAGGGAGTTTTCAAAATATCAATATATCAAATTGATAACTAAGATATCAATAAGTTCATCAGTTCATGGAGTCCTTCAAGTAACCACCATTTCTCCATAAAGACTCGATGTGTGATATCAAACCAAGAACAATGCTCGTAGAATTGGTTGAGACAGCAGATCTAATCATGGGGATGAAGCACCAATGGCACATCGTCACACTTTTGAAGAATTACATTAAGAGATATCATGAGTTTTACCGACCCAGATGCAGAAGCGAACTTTTGAGGGAAAGACAATTTTGTTAGGTGGAGATTTCAGACAAATATTACCATTCATCTCACAAGGAAGCAGACAAGATACAATTCCCACAACACTTAATGGATCTTACATTTGGCAAAGTTGTTACGTCGCCACCCTTACCAAAAACATGAGAGTGAAGCAAGACGAAAAAAACTTTGTTGCATGGATTTTTACAAGTTGGGAATGGCGAGGGCTAAAAGTGTCCAATACTCTGAACGAAGCGTCTCTAGAAAATTACTACGTAGAGATCGAAGACACATTACTCTTGGAAAAAGGAGAAAACTCAATGAGAGAAATGCAGGAAGCAACATTCCCCAAATCTCGAAAACTCTTTCCAAAACCGTGCATATCTGCGAGGTCGTATTATCCTACCTAACACCAAGGAATGAAACTCTTGATAAGTTAAAAGTCTTCTTAGCAAAAATTAAAGGTGACATGAAAGAGTATCTTAGTGCTGACAGTATCGCCGATGATGATGACCTTGATGGAGTTAACCTTGTATACACTACATAGTACCTAATTGCACTCAAGTGTCCGGGATTACCAAAATCATCACCTACCTTTGAAGCAGCATGCCCCAATCATATTGTTAAGGAAACATAAACCCAAAGACAAGGTTTATGCAACGGGGACTAGACTGCTTGTTACTCATTTAGGTGAAAAGGCACTTAAAGCAGAGGTACTAACCGACACCAATGTCAAGAAAAAAGTGTTTATATCAAAGATCATCATGAAAATGACAAATACAAATTGTCCATATAAAATGCGAAGACGACAATTCCCTATTAGAGTTTGTTATGCAATGGCAATAAACAAAAGTCAAGGCCAAAGTTTACAAAATGTGGGGTATGTATCTACACAAGCATGTTATTTACTCATGACCAACTCTATATTGGTTTATCTCGTGTCACATCAAAAGAAGGACTACGAATTTGGGAGTGCCACCACAACAAAAA
>JAKUCM010006645.1:0-22701 GCA_023374145.1 Lepidium sativum | reverse complement strand
GAGAAGGAAATTCAAGCACAAGTCCACCTCAAAAATTCAGATCACTGCGAGAAATTTATGAGGAACAACACGCATTTTTTAGTGTTGATCCAGTGACAGTTAATGAAGCGGAAAAGAATGAAGAATGGCGAAACGCAATGGAAGAGGAGATCGCTTCTATAGAGAAGAATCAAACATGGCAGCTGGTTGAGCTTCCTGGTGATAAACATTCTATTGGTGTGAAATGGGTGTTTAATACTAAGTAAGTCAACTTTCTTGAATTGTGAGCTACTTGAAGGGGTTTATGTTGATCACCCTGAAGGTTTTGTAGTTGATGGCAAAGATGGTTTCGTCTACAGGTTGTATAAGGCTCTTTATGGGCTTTAACAAGCTCCCAGAGCTTGGTACAACAAGATTAATTCTTTCTTTGCAGATTCTGGCTTTGAAAGAAGCAAAAGTGAGCCTACTCTCTACATCAAGAAGCAAGGTGAAGAATATATCCTTGTTGTGTGTTTATATGTAGATTATATGATTTACATGGGTTCTAGTGCTTCACTTATTGCTAAGTGTCAAAGCTAGTATGATGGAGAAGTTTGAGATGACAGATCTTGGGTTGTTGTATTTTTTCCTTGGTCTTGAGGTTAAGCAAGTGGAAGATGGGATTTTTGGTGTCTTAACATAAGTATGCTTGTGACTTGCTTAAAAGGTTTGACATGACAGGTTGCAATGTTGTAGAAATTCCTATGAATGTCAATGAGAAGCTGCAAATGGACAATGGAACGGAGAGTGCAGATGCAACCAAAATTCAGGAGTTTAGTTGGAGGTCTTATCTATCTAACTCACAGAAGACCAGATATTTTTTTTCTTTGTGAGTGCAATTTCTAGGTTCATGCACAATCCGACCAAGCATCATTTTGGAGCAGCAAAGAGGTTGTTGAGGTATATTGCAGGAACAGCAGACTATGGCTTATGATACAACTCAGTTTCACAATTTGAATTAGTTGGATTCACAAACAGCGATTGGGTATGCTGTGTGGAAGATAGAAAAAGTACCTCAGGACATGTTTTCAATCTCGGTTCTGGAGCAGTTTGTTTGAGTTCAAAGAAGCAGAGAGTGACAGCTCTACCATCATCGGAAGCTAAGTATACAGCAGCTACCGCAGCAGCATGTCAGGCAGTTTGGTTAAGAAGAATTTTGGAAGACATCAAGCAAGAAATAGTGAAGGCAACAACAATTTTCTGTGACAACAAGGCAACTATAGCAATGACCAATGACCAAGAATCCAGCATATCATGGAAGAACAAAGCATATATCCATCAAGGTACACTTCATCAGAGACTTGGTTAGTGAAGGGTCAATTGTTTTGGAGCATTGCAGCACAAACGAGCAGAGTGCATATGTTCTTACAAAATCATTATCGAAGAACAAGTTTTACTACTTCAGAAGTAAGCTTGAGTGTGCAAGTTTGAATCAAAGGAGAGTGTTGAAAAGTGATTCAAAGTACAATCAATGATTTCAGTTACATATTTGCTAGTTTTTATTTCTAATCAATTGGGGGTTTCAGTTTTTACTTTTAATTATAGGACATAATGAGTTCATGGGTTTAGTGGGTGCTGTTACATTTTTGTTTTTTATAACTTCATGTTGTCTCTTTCATTTTCAATTATCAAAGAATAAAATAATTATTCAGTAAACTTTCTTTGTGTTTTCAGTTCTTTCTTACTCTGTTTATTCAGTTGTTTTGTCTCCTAACAACAAAGTAATGAATATTCCGTCAGTGTTAAGAAAAATATTTGTATATTAATTAATAAGAAAAGCTTAACCGTAGGGTTGATACAGCGAGATTCGTGAACTTTTTTTTGCTTTCTTTACCATAATTTTATGCATTTTATTACCTTCAATTCAAAAGAAAATAAAATCTTAGATGTTTCTTGCACTAATGAAAAAAATTTCCAGAAAATTATTACATCAAAAATATGGTTTTACAAATCTGGTTGTTTTTTTAGACAGAAACCCAATAAACTAGACTTTTAGATTACAATACATTCCTTTTGTAACTCACATAATCCTTCATTTATTTACTTCACTTTTGTTATTAAACTTATGACATCATACTAAACACAAACAGAATCTGACAAAACTAACTGAGGAACAACAACAATTTGCAAATGTTCTATAATTTTAGTTGTGTTTTTTTTTGTAGATTGTTGAGGTATAAAAGTCAGCCCGATTTTGGACAAAAGTCAAATAAACAAGAGTTCTAGACAACAATATGCTATTTTCTTAGAGTCACATCTTTCTTCATACATTGATTTCAATTTTGTTGTTAATCTTTTAATTTATGAAAATCATTAAGGAAAAACAAAAGTTCGCGAGTGAATCCAGGAAGGTTTACGATTTAATTGTCGTAGACAAGTCTGGGTTAGTGATAATGATTTCTTTACAATTTCTCCGGGCATCAAATTTCGAACATCATCGATGTAGCAGGACAGTGAGATATACAATTACTAGATTAGTTGACCAAAATCAAAAGGTTGCTAGTAAATTAAACCACTCAAAAGTATATAGTTTTCTACTATTTTTGAAAGTTTTTATCATTTTTCTTAACAAAAGTTTGCCATTTAATTTTTGATATATTTTCCATTAGTACAAATGTTATTAGAGACTTTACAAAAGAATAGAAAAGAAAACAGTAAAAATCTATTACAAATTAATGAGGAACTACAGCAAAATTTGCAAGAATTTGAATGTATTTAAAGTAGAATAAATAAATAAATTTTGGAAACATTTTATGAATGTTAATTGTGATTTTTTGTAGTTTAAATAGAGATATTTGTGTAGTTCTCTGTATTAGTCATACTCTCAAGATTTCCCTTAAAATGGAGATACTTTCAAGCAACCAAATCTCACATCCAAAATTTAAAAAAAAAAACATGGAGGATAAATCACCACATAGTTAGATGGTGGTTGGATCATGTAAATACAGGGCCACGCCGGATAATCCGCCAGAGTCCGTACCACAAGCACTAACATGCCTATTAACAATAATAAAAATATTTTCATAGAATCCCAAAATTTATAAATTTTTAGGTCTCTAATACCAAAAACTTTTAGGCACGTAATATATTTATATTATAAAGGGTTCGTTTTACTAAAGTTCGTCTTAGGTTTCTCTAAATCTAAACACAACGCTGGTTGTTATCTTTTTCGTTGGACTTGTGATAAGAATTCCGATAGTTTATCCTGTGTGACTCTGTATCTTGCCACCGGCAATAGTTGGTCGAGATAGAGAGGATGAGTCTGAGCCAAGTGGAATAGAAATTGACAACTAAAGTTGTATTTCTTTTCGAGTTATGTTGTTTTATGTTATATTGTGGTGAACTTTGTTGTCTTCTTATGGCTTAACTGAATTTTGAAAAAATCGGTGTTGAAAACAATTGTTTAATAAATTTAGTCTCTTTCAAAGATTTATATTAGGGTTCTTTATATTATGTAATTGGGCCATTTGAGTAACATGCTCATGTGGCCGTTGTAGTATTTTCAAATTTTGCTGTTCCATATTCAAAAATATATAGCAGTAACATTTTAAAACCAATCGTCACAACTTAATAATTTTATAGAAATTATAAGCTGCTTCATAGCCCACTATAACAATCATACACTCAAACTTTTTCTCTAAATACAGAGAAACCCTGAGACAGCAAATCTAATTTCCGAAATAAAAACCCTTGAAATAAAATAAAATAAAAACAAAAAACAGGGAGGATAACAGGACCAACATCAGCCGCGACAAGTAGCAGCCTCCTCCTGATGCTTTTTCTTTTTTTCTGTCTTTGACACAGACGCCTCATGTTCCTCTTCTTCTTTCTCTTCCTCCTCAAACGTCAATGCAGACGGAGCAGAAAGTTGATTGTGAAGTATCTTGTGTTAAGAGGATTATTTTTCTGGTCAAGGTGTGTTAAGAGGATAATGAGATCTGACCGAGACATGGTTATGGTATCTGCTGATGCTCCGATTCTTTTGTCCAAGGCTAGGGAGATGTTCGTCGCTGATCTCACTCATCATGAGCTTGGCTTACTGCCAGTGAAAAGAAACTCAATATGATTCAGAAACCAGATGTCATCATTGGCTATTCGTGAGCCAGGGTCGTGCGGTAGTTATAAAATATGAAATATTTGTCTAGGGCATTAAGATTTTTTTAAAAGATTAAGGGCACATACTTAATAAGTGTTCTAGTAAGCCCCAAAGGATAAAAATATGAGCTTAGTATTAAAAATTACAGACATAGTTGTTCTAGTTACTAAGATAATGAAATGGGATACTTATGAACACAAACATTTAATCAATCAAAAATTATAACTCTCTTTTGGTACTTGAGTATCTTATCTATTGGAACAATCGTTAGAAAACACTGATTTCAAAAATTTGTTTAATTAGTTTATGGAGAAAACTATATTTCAGAAATTGTATTTTGTTTCTGATAATTTTTGCTCTATGACAATGCTATTTCTTGTTGTAGACAATTGTTTATATTAAATAAGGGCATTTTATTTTGAATCGAGTTATCATGACATGAATTTGATGAAGAAGAAGATGTGACAGTTGCGGCGCTAGTTAAAGTCCAAGGGTTCAAAACCGTATTACGCCGAGATCTAAATCTGACCATGACATTCCACAAGAGAGAAGTGTTCAGGTTCTCACATCAAGTGGCTTTTCATTTACTTACAAGTGAAGATGGTTGTAAAGCTCCGCAAGGTTTCTTGGAATTTGATCCAGCAGCTTTGTCACCAGAGCTTCTCAAGGTTCTTCACTGAGAAGATGTTATCGTCAAATCAGAAGGTGTTGCAGTTCTATAATTGTATTCATATTTATAAAAATGTTCTTCATGTGTTTTTTTCTTTTCTTTTTTTTGGATTTGACTTTATCTTTACTTTTGATTTGCTTGGAAGTTATTTGATGCTCCTAGAATATTGTTATATATCTTATTGTAATGAAAATTTGGTCTTATATACGAAAGTCTTTATGTGAAATACAATTAGATTTGGAGCTTAGAAGATATTCTTTAAGCTTTTTTTTGTGAACGATTCTATAAATCAAAACTGGAAACATAGATACAACCAATCAAGTAGCGGTCGCCTAGTGTAGCGCGGCATGCAGCAAAAGGTAAACTCGTCAATTCTAAATTCGATATTTATTAGGACCTAAGTCGCTGCTATTTGGTCAGTGATCATCAGTAAAAACGGAGGCAGGATAGTCGTCGTACTCCACAAAAATTGATTGGTCCTTGGTCCAAATTACCATATTAACAAAAAATACATTAAAAAAACCAATCTTGGTTTTGGAAAAACGTTTTAGAAAATTATTAAATGAATTCAATATATTTTTAAAAAATGCTTTTGTTTATAAAATAATTTTGGAAAAACATTTTTTGGTTTAGCAAAACGTCTTCAATAATTAATAAAGAAATTCAAATGATTTCGAAAGTATTTTTGAAAGTTTTAACTATTTCAAAATGTTTTTATACTCGTATTTAAAATTTTTATTATTTTAGATGATTGGAAGTCATAATCCTTATGCACGGTATCTTTCTGAAGTCGGTGAAACCTTTCCACCGATTTTTGGATTGGGTACGAGATTTGTTCCTCTAACACCAGGTGCTAGTTTCAGCAGTCACCAGGTACGAGATTTGTTCCTCTAACACCGTTCGCAGGAACTCTGTGGTATGTTATTAAATTTCTAAATTAGTTAATTTATACATTTGTTATTATCAATTTTTAAAGTTTTTTTCGATTTAAAATATGTTGGTTTGATGACGACGGGATATAGGCGACAACAATTCGGAAAATTTTTGAAAAGGGATTTCCAAGAACCTGACCGTGCTTCACATTGTCTATGGTATATTATAGTAATTTAATCATGTTTTGTACCAACGTTTCCACTGGAGTTTTCCATTATAGCGCAAGTCCGCAAAGAGTTTGAGGTAGTTTTGAGGAGACGGATGGGCGTTCAAGTAGGACGTTGGAAGGGTAACTGGAAGAGGAAGGACAACGAAGTAATACTCCAATGGTTCAAACATATTTTATTCCAATAATATAAGTTTTTCAATATTTTTAGCAAGAGGAATCAGGTGATACTCACCCGAATATTCTGAATACTCTATACCTGACCAAACAGAACAAGGATGAAGTTTTTTGGACAAATAAATCGGAGAAGATCTACAACGAGGTTAGTGAAGAGTTGCATGAACTAACTCAGGATTGCGGTGATGAGAGCTCTGCATCCAGTGGATTATCTACTCCACAGAACAACCAAATATACACAGAGGTAACATTGTTTTAAATTCTTTCTTTTATGTTTTGTTTATATTATTTACAGTAACATTTCAATTTATTTCTTTTATATATCGCTCCCTGTAAAAAGGGAAGACTGTTTAGAATAGATTCACTCAAATCAAGAATTGATCAGTGTATATCGCTGCAAGGATTCTCTCAATCCTCCGTAGCTTCTGATGATCAGTGGGAGATAGTATATCGTGAGTGGCAGGAGTTGGATCAGATGAACAGTGAGCTAGCTAAAATGAAGAATAAAATGTTGACATATGATCAATTGTATTTAATCGTGGCAAAGAAGGACCCATAGTTAGCTGATGTGTTTGCGAAGATTAACACTAAAGAAGCTGGTTCCGGCTTGTTGAATTTGGACGAGTCTGATGATTTTTAGATTTTTTTAAAACATTTATAAAATATTTTTAATTTTAATTTATTCGAATCTTCTTTTCTAATTTTTTTAATTTCATTATTTTTTAATAAATATAAAATTTTCATCGCAAAGACTTCGCAAAAAATGTTCTCACATAAATCTCGCAAAAATCGACCTCGCAGAAATGTTGCAAACAGTGACCACACAGAAATGTCGCAATCAATGACCTCATAAAGACGCCGCAGAAACATCGCAACTATACACTCAGCATAACGACTCGCATCAGTATCGTAGAGACAGGTCACAGAAGAGTCGCAAATACAGGTCTCACATATCCGTCGCAGAACCTATGCCGTAGTAATCTTGCAGGTTTTGGCCTTGCTATTATGTTGCAATACCTGCTTCGCATTTGTGGCGAACATTTTCCAATACCTTTGCGGTAATTTTCTCCGGCACAAGTCTTGCGACACTCATGCGAGGTATTTGTTGACGTCACAAGGCTGTTTTAAATGTCTATTTGCGACTCTCCTGCGATGACTTCTTCCATCGCAAATAACCATTTTGCTTATACTGACATCTCTACCTATGTAGGCTCAACGGCCAGATATGACCTAGCATCCATTTCACTGTGCCTTGAGACTACACACAAGCTTCCTCACCATATTCATGTCTATGGTTCAGTCTTGTAGCACCATCTTTATAATTGGTCCACATGTCAAATCTAAGATATTTTTGATGTAATTATTTTCTGGAAATTTTTTTTTTAGTGCAAGAAACATCTAAAAAAATATCGTTTTAAAATGAAGGTAATACATACATTAAATTATGGTAAAGAAAGCAAAAAAAATCATGAATCTCGCTGTATCAACCCTACGGTTAAGCTTTTCTTATTAATATACAAATATTCTCACAACAAATCTCTCACGTCCATTATCTAAAATCCAAGAGACTATAAAATATTTATTTAAAACCATATTTTACAAAAATAATAATTACAAAAACTATGCAATTTCATATTTCAGAAATTATAAGCTGCTTTATAGCCCACTATAACAATCATACACTCAAACTCTTTCTTCAAATACAAAAATCCTCAGACAATAAATTTTATGTCCTAATCAAATAAAAAATAGAAATTGAACGTGATTTCATTACCCATTTCAAAGATTCTAGATCTTCAAATCTTTGTTAGCATTGAAGGTAAATCATATATTTTAATTGTTACTTTTATAAGTTGGTTGAAGCATCCTTCATGTATTCAATTTCCAAAGGCCTCCAAACTGCAATCTTGAACCATGCTTGTTATTTTCAGTGCACTCTTTCTTCTCATAATCAGTAGCTGCTTTGCAAACAAGAAATCACAGATTAAATTACACATTAACATCAGGAAGAATAACTACAATTAAACATAGTGAATACAATTAACATTATGAATTTAAAATACATTAAACATAGCCAGGACACCAATCTGGTACATAAGACACCAATCTCAATCCAAACCATATATGTTAAACATCCAAATACCAGAAAACCTCTTTTGAAAAGGCATAACCCAACAAATAACACTAGAAGCATAGCTTGTGCCATGGATGAGGCTTAATTATTGCCTTCTTTACGCTGAATGTAGCCATGAGAGTGTGGATAAGACACTCTTTCTGGAAAAAAAATTCAAAGGAAGAACATACAAAAGATTCTGACTGTAGAAACAGAGATCAGACCAAAGAAAGCAATTGCTTGTAATAAAAGAGACTCACATCCTGCAAGTAAACTTTTTCTTGGCTTTACTAGTCCGAACTTCTGTCGATTCTTTCTCCTTGTTCTTTTGCTCCTGAAATACAAAGTGTTAGTAAAATATAAAAATCTGTGACTGCTATTTACAAAATTACATGGATATGTAAGACAGATTTTCGAAATAAAAATTTCACATGCTTCTCTAATTCAGCAGCGCTTTACTCAACTCTTCTATGGAATCTGATGAATCTTTTTCTAGAGACAAATAACACAACAAACTTAATCGGATAGCAAATGGATAATTAATCATAGTTGGTGATTCACAATGAAAACTAAACATAAAAATTGACTTCAAATATCACTGTAAGACCAAAGAATACACACAAATATTAACATTAATTGACCTGAAACTTCCAGTCAAATGATAACCATAAGAAGAGCATGTTCATTGTCTATAAGAAAATAATAGGATAATCAATATCACTCGGGTGATTACAAACGACAAGAGCATGTTCTTTACTCAAAACAATATAAAGAACATCTGAGTTGACATTAGCTACAAAATATTTTGGTAATTCTTTTTGTAATTAGGCGACACATGACTATATATATCTATATATATATGTGTGTGTGTGTGTGTAAGTATGAGTAAAGAGAAGTAATGATCATGTATGATATATATTCATCATCAAATGAATCTTAATGAATCGCACAAGAAGACGAAAGCTATGACATGTATGTGTGTAATAGTTCTACAAATGAATCCTATGATCTGTACGTTTGCAATTTACACTAGAGGAAAAACCAAATGAATATTATGACATGTATGTGTAATAATTCTACAATTATGAATACTTTATAATTAATAAAGCTACGTGTACTCAAGATCTTTGTGTTCATTTCAGTAGTATCTTAGTTCAGTCAAGATTTAATGGTTTCCAAGGTCTCATTAGCCTAAACCAAAGCGAAAACTTACATATCATGTTCATGTTCGTTCGCAAGAGCGGTTTTAGCAATGGTTAAGAATTCTTTATCAACATTGAAGTCTTCTTGTTCTGATGTATATTACCATTTGAAACACACCAGTCATCTGCTTTCTCCTCAGAAACATGTATTTAAAGAAGATGAAATAATATTGAGTAAAAGATTCAAAGACTCCAAGCATGCTGTAAAATGTTTCTCTATCTTGCTCTTACCACTTTACAGCTCTCTCAAGCAACGTCAACCTAGCCTAAACAACAAACCTAGGACTATGAAAAGGCAGAGGATAAACGTGTTTATTACATACACTACAAGAAATGTGGCTGTAAACCGACCACGTTTCTGACCGGAAAGAAGCAGTCGCAAATTTCCGACGGACCAACAACCAAAATTGACCGAAAAAAAAGAAAAAAAAAAACACAGTCAGAAACGGTAGGTAATTTCAGACCACTTCCGACCCTTAGGATATTTCCGAGCGTTTTTGACCCCAAACCGGTAAAATTAAAATAAATGTTATGCATATGTCTTTTTCAAGGGTGAGAAAGTAGGTGAGACGGTCATAAACCATCAGAAACTTTTGGTGAGTCTGTCGGAAGCCGTCGGAAAATTGTAATATAAATACACGGAAAACTTCTTTCATTTTCACCATCTTCACTATAAACACGAAAAAGAAACCATAATGTCAAATATATGTTTTCGTTCATGCACTACAAGAAAACAGGGGTAAAACCGACAACCTTTCCGACCATGTAGTTGTTGTCGGAATTTTCCGACAAGAAAACCGACAACTGGCCACCGATACTGCACTAGAAGAAGAGTTGTCGGTTGTGGTCGGAAAATACCGACGTCTTCCGACAACCACCACATTACCGACCGTTACCGACCGTCTGTTCCGACAACACCTCCGACAACCACTCACACACCTATACGTCCGACAACCGTACCGACAATAGGCCACCGATACTACAGCAATATGAAGCTTACCGACCGTTTCCGACCACATTTCTATTTACCGACCATTACCGACCATTACTTTTACCGACTGTTAGCGACCACACTTAAGTACCGACAACCTTTCCGACCGGACAAGTAAAAACGTTCTCCATATGTCAGTTTCAGTGTAACCGAAATTAGGTGAAAACGGTCGAAAACTGTCGAAAACGGTAGGAAAGTTAATCCTATATACACGAACATGTTGTGATCAAGAAAACGTATCAAACAAACAAAATGTCAAATATATATTTTCGAGCTTGGATGGATCAAGAAAAAAACGATCCTGAAACGGGCTTACTCACCCGGGAGTATGCTGATGGGATGAAACAATTTATGGAGTTCGCTGGAAATCAAAGCATTACGCGCGAGACAGGTAAGATGTATTGCCATTGCCGTAAATGCAAAAATATGAGATTTATTTCAGTAAGACAAGTTTGGCTCCATTTGTATAGTAGAGGTTTTATTCCTGGGTATAAAGTATGGTACTCGCACGGAGAAGATCCATCTATGGTTAATTTTGCTAGTACTAGTGGAAATATAGATAATGGTTTAGGTACTAGTGGAACTATGAATGTAGAAGGTGAATGTATGGTTACTGCTAGTAGTGGTAATGAATGTTACGGTGGAGGAGTTGTTGTCGAACCGGCCGTGGAAGGTGAGAACGTAGTTGGTTCAATTCAGATGGTTAACGACACATTTAGAGAGAATATGTCTGCTTTTGAGGAGGGCATTAATAGAGGGGAAGAGCCAAATCTAGAAGCACGAAGTTTTTATAATATGTTGGATGCAGCGAAGAAGCCGTTGTATGGTGGGTGTGAGGAAGGGATATCTCCGTTATCGACTGCAACTGACTTGATGAATATCAAGACAGACTACAATTTAGCAGAGACATGTGTTGATGCGATAGCTAATTTGTTTAGCCGGAGTCTACCTAAAGATAATATTGCTTCTAGTTCGTACACAGAGGTTCAGAAACTGGTAGCTGGACTTGGGTTACCGTACGAGATGATAGACGTGTGTACGGATAATTGTATGATATACTGGAGAGAGGATTCAGATAAGGTGCAATGTAGATTTTGTCGTAAACCTCGGTTTCAGGAAACATATGGTAGAAATCGGGTTCCATACAAGCGGATGTGGTATTTGCCATTAGCTGAAAGGTTGAAAAGGCTATATCAGAACGAGCGAACTGCCGCTGCAATGCGCTGGCATGCAAAACATAATTCACATGGTGAGATTGCACACCCATCAGATGCGGAAGCATGGAAACATTTTATGTCAGTTTACCCTGACTTTGCTGCCGAAAGCAGAAATGTGTATCTCGGCTTGTGTACAGATGGCTTTAGTCCATTTGGGAAACATGGTAGACAATATTCTGTTTGGCCGGTGATTGTTACACCATACAATTTACCGCCCTCACTTTGTATGAAGTCAGAATTTCTATTCCTGACAGTTGTAGTTCCAGGGCCTGATCATCCAAAAAAAGCACTAGATGTGTTTTTACAGCCACTCATTTACGAGTTGAACCAATTATGGGAGATTGGCGTAGAAGCATTTGATGTGTCTTGTCAGATTAATTTTACGATGAGAGTCGTCCTTATGTGGACTATCAGCGATTTTCCTGCGTATGGAATGTTGTATGGGTGGACGACACATGGGAGAATGTCAAGTCCAACGTGTCAGAACAGCGTAGAAGCATTCCAATTAAAACACGGGAGAAAAACTTGTTGGTTCGATTGTCACAGGCGTTTTCTACCCATGGACCATCCGTACCGGAAAAGCACAACATTGTTCACAAAGAATAAGAAAGTGATGTACGGTCCACCAACAGAACCAGATGGCCTTACTATATTAACCCAACTACAAGATTTTGGCGCAGAAAAAATGAGGGAGTGTGGGGGAAATGGCCATTGTCCTGTTGATGGCGTAGGAGAGTATCACAACTGGCATAAGAAGAGTATATTTTGGGACTTGCCGTATTGGAGAACCCACAAGCTACGACATTGTCTGGACGTTATGCACATTGAAAAAAATGTGTTTGAGAATATCATCAATACTATTCTGAATGTGAAGGGGAAAACAAAGGATAATTTGAAATCGAGACTAGACTTACCTGATATATGTGATAGAAGAGCACTTCATGTACGAGGTGACAATAAAGTTGGTCCTTGTCCAATATTCCGTATGGATGCTTCGAAGAAGGTATGTATTGTAGTTAATAAAAAATGTAAGCTACTATGATGTTTTGTTATTTATGAACTAATTATATGTAAATAGGTGGTATTTTTCGATTGGATAAAACACAATGTGCAATTTCCTGACGGCTACGCCTCAAATTTGCGCAACTGCGTAGACAGTACAGAGGGAAAATTTATTGGGATGAAAAGTCATGATTGTCATGTCGTGATGCAAAGATTATTCCCGTTTGCCTTTTCGTATTTGCTTCCGCGCCCTGTACACGAAGCTGTTACAGGTAAAAAAATTTTAGTAGTATCATGTACTTTGTGTAAGCAACTTTTCAATAAGAAATAAGCTTATAAATTTGCAGGTCTTGGCTCATTTTTCCGGGATTTGTGTTCACGTAGTCTCACTATAGACGGGATCAAGAACTTGAACGACAAAATTCCAGTTATCTTGTGTAATCTTGAAAAGATTTTTCCTCCATCATTCTTTGATGTTATGGAACATCTTCCGATTCATCTACCACGTGAAGCAGGTCAGTAACCTTTCATTTTATAATTTTGTAATTATTATATAGACTAACTGGACAAGCGATTCCAATACAGAGTTAGGTGGACCAGTTCAATACCGCTGGATGTATCCGTTTGAAAGATACATGTTTCAATTAAAAAAGAAAGTGAAAAACATGAGTAGAGTTGAGGGTTCCATCGTTGCACAATGCTTAAACGAAGAAACCGCGAATTTCTCTTCAACGTACTTTCATCCGGAAGTGCAGACAAAGAGACGTAGACCACCTCGACATGATGACGGTGGCGAACACCCAATGTATCCCGTATTTGCTCCTGATACATTTTCTCAGGTTGGTAGGTTAAGCGGAAAAGCTAAACAGCGGAAACTTAGTACGGCAGAAAGTAAACACATGCAACTGTATATTGCCAATAACTGTGTCGAAATTGAAGATCTAGAGCGGTATGATTCGTATATTTTTTGTATATCACATTATCATTCGTGTATGGATTTCTTATATGTATAAGTAAAAATTATACTATAGGATTTACTTGGCCCAATTAAGAGCAGCTTATCCATATATGGCTGACGAAGAACTGCACGGGATCAAAGACGGCGAGTACACTGAATGGCTAAAATTCTATGTAAGTTTCAATATTTTTGAGGCAAAAGGATGGTTAAATTATGTGTTGTTAGTAACACGATATCATAATACAGGTTACTAAGTGTTCTTCACTTGGGCAACAGTTTCCGACATGGTTACAAGAGTTTGTGATGGGTCCAGTCTCTGTTGCTAATTCATATCCAATGTATTGCACAAGAGGCTATTCTTTCAAAATTCTACGTGAGGGGATGAAAAGACCGACTTCGGATTACGGTGTGTCTTCCAGGTCTGGTGACACCATTTACTACGGTGTTCTACAAGAGATATTGGAGGTTAGCTACCCAGGGCTTATGGGTTTGAAGTGCATAGTGTTCAACTGTGATTGGTACGACCCGACAATCGGAACAGGTGTGCGTGTTGATGAGTTCGGTGTTACGTCTATTAACTGTAGGCGTAAGCTTCAAAAATACGATCCTTTCATTTTAGGGTTACAAGCAGATCAAGTATGCTATCTACCGTACCCACAACTCTCCAACAGAAGAAACAATTGGATTACGGTGGCATCCATAAACCCAAGAGGAAGACTCCACGGATCATCAGAACATGATCCCATGCAGCAGGCGAGGCCGGGAATACTTGGTTCACTTGGTATTGAACTTGGTATTGACCTTTCTGTAGATATAACCGAACAACCAGATGCAGAGGTCCATGACGACTCGGAAGACTACATTACAGAGTTCGGGGATGATTCACCTGAGAGTTCTACGGATGATTCTAATGACTTTGATTCTGCCTCGACATAAGGTGTTTGTAGCAATTTCGCATAATAAAGACAATATATTTAGCTGGATTATATAAATTTCGCATAATAAAGACATAAGGTGTTTGTAGCAATTTTATTGAATTATTTAGCTCGATATTTCGCATAATAAAGACAATACATAATTGACATAATAAAGATAATAATTCTTTCACAATAACAAACTTTTGAAACTTAATTTTTCAAAACCCAATTAAAAATAAACTTAGTTATTGCTAGGTTTAAACTAACATTTTTTTCAATTACACTTAATTAAAAATTACAATTACCGGTAGGAAACGGTCGGAAAATGTACCGACGACCTCCGACCGATGAAAAAGAAGGCGGCAAAACTAAGCGGTAAAATCGGGGGCAACGAAGCGTCTCCTGGAAGTCGAAGGGACGCTATCCGACGGTTTCCGACCGCTACCTACAACTTCCGACATTTAATCATCTTCTCCGTCTCTTTCTTCTCCATTTGCGATTTTGCAGAGGAACTCGAAGCCGACTTCACCCGATCAACGACGACGCCGCCGCCACCCGCTTCCGCCACCTCTACATGTAAGTCTTCTGTCTTCTCTTCACTCTTTCCGCGATTTCCTAGATTTAGCCAAAATTTCAAGTGAGTTTGATCAAAATAGGTAACGGATTTTAGCAAAATAGGTTGCAAATTTGAGCAAAATGGGTTGAGATTTAGGTTGTTTGTTGGTCGGATTGTTTTAAGGTGGTGGATTTCGCAAATCGCATCTCCATTTCACCCCTTCACCATTTCACCATTAAACCTATACATACACCTATACACTCAACAATTATATACAAATTTATATACTTATTTATATACACAATTACATATATATTTATATACTAAATTACATATAAAATTTAGTTAACGTATTAGTCGGAAATATTACATTCTTATTTAGGTAAAATTTGTGAAATTTGCGAATTTTGCGAATTTTGCTAAATTTGTGAAATTTGCGAATTTTGCGAATTTTGCAAATTTTGCGAATTTTGGGAAATTTGCGAAATTTGCGATATTTTAAAAAAATAAGTTAATGGGTTAAAATTTAGTACAATTAACTTGTTAAAATTTAGTACAATTAGATAAAATTTAGTACAATTTTACTTGCTAAAATTAAGTACAATTAGATAAAGTTATATACTAATTATATGTCAAAAAAAAAAAAATTTATATATATATATGTCAAAGTATATATAGTTTTCCGGGAATTTTTTTGTTTGACAGGTCTACCTACAATGACTTTCAACGACACCTACACGGTGTCGTTGACTCGGACCAGACACAGAGTCCGAGTCCTGGTCAACCATCTCCCCAAGAATCTCAACCGCAGGGTTCTGTGTCCCGGCTCGTCTCACACACAGTTCCTTGACACCGTCAGAACGTGAGCAATTCAATCAGATGCGGTTGAAACAAGAAGAGATGGAACGTCAGGCAGAGGAGAACAACGCCAAATTGCGGGAGATGGAGCGTCAGATGCAGGAATTCGCTAAATTCCGCGAAGATTTTATGAGTTTTACATCATCGCGTAATTAGCTTGTTATTTTGTAATTAACATCTATAATTTCTAAACTCTTTTATTTTTTTTTTAATATAATATGATTTTTATTTTTATTTTTATTTTTAATTTTTAATATAATATAGATTATTTATTTTTAATTAATAAATGTAATTTATTATTAATATAATATATATTATTTATTTTTTTATTATAATAATGGGTTGTAGGAAGTGGTCGGAAAGTTCCTACGACCTCCGACGCTTCTTTTCCGACCGTATCCGACTCCCATTTCCGACGTTCTCCGACGCGTCTTTTCCGACTATCACCGACAGCTACGTTCCGACAATCTCCGACAGTAGATTTCCGACCACTCTCTGTGGTCGGTAATAACCGACCACTACTGACGGGATTATGATTTCCGACCATCTTAAACCGACCACCCCGAATCCGTCAATTAGTGTCGGAAATTGCTTTTTACCGACGGTTATTGACCGGAATGACTGTCAGAATCGGCGTTGTTTTCTTGTAGTGATGGATTGATCAAGAACGAATTGATCCAGAAATAGGGTTAGTTACCGACGATTATGCGGAAGGACTGAAATAGTTTATGAAGTTTGCCGGAAATCAAAACCTGACACGAGAATTAGGTAAGATGTATTGCCCTTGTCCAAAATGCCGGAATATGAGATTTATTTTTGTGAAACAAGTATGGGTTCATCTATATAGTAGAGGTTTTATTCATGGGTATAAAGTATGGTACTCTCATGGAGAGGACACATCTATGGTTAACTTTGCTAGTACTAGTGAACATATTGATGTTTGTTTAGGTGTGGAATCAAATGTTCATGAAAGAGTTGAACCTATCGGTAATGTGGATAGTAGTAGTGAACATAGCGAAGGTCGTTTGGGTGTTCGAGGTATTGTAGAGGTGGAGAACAATGTTGGCACATTTCGGATGGTGAACTATTCATTTAAAGAGAATATTCCAACCTTCGAGGAGGGATAAAATAAAGGAGAAGAACTTAATCTCGAAACCCAAATATTTTATGATATGCTGGAGGCAGCGAAGAAGCCATTGTATAGTGGGTATGACGACAACGTATCTCCATTATCAACTGCAACTCACTTGATGAATATTAAGACAAATTACAATTTAGCTGAAACTTGCATTGATGAGATTGCTAATTTATTTAGGAGGAGTCTCCCAAAAGATAATATTGCTCCAGACTCTTACACGGAGGTGCAAATATTGGTTGCATGCCTTGGATTACCATATGAAATGATAGATCTTTGTATTGATAATTGTATGATATATTGGAGAGCGGATTCAGAGGCACTACAATGTCGTTTCTGTCATAAACCTCGGTTCGTAGAAAATAGTGGTAGAGGTCGGGTCCCATAAAAGCGAATGTGGTATTTACCTCTAGCAGATAGGTTGAAGAGGTTATATCAGTCAGAACGTACAGCGGCTGCAATGAGATGGCATGGCGAACATAATTCACATGGGGAGATTGCACACCCTTCGGATGCTAAGGTGTGGAAACATTTTCAATTTAATTATCCAGAATTTGCTGAGGAAAATAGGAATGCATATCTCGGGTTAAGTACAGATGGGTTTAGTCAGCTTAGGAAACACGGGAGGCAATATTTGGCCAGTGATTGTTACACCATATAATTTACCACCATCACTGTGTATGAAGCCAGAGTTCTTATTCTTAACAGTCCTTATTTCAGGACTAGAGCATCCACGAAAATCACTTGATATATTTTTACAGCCACTCATTTACGAGCTGAATCAGTTATGGGAGTGTGGCGTAGATGCATATGATGTATCATGTGGGATAAATTTTATGATGAAAGCAGTTCTTATGTGGACTATTAATGATTTCCCTGCTTATGGAATGTTATCTAGGTGGACAACACATGGTAGGCTTTCATGTCCTTGGTGTCAAGATAACACGGAAGCGTTCCAGTTGAAACATGGAAGGAAGACATCTTGGTTTGACTGCCACCGGTGATTTCTTCATAAAGACCATCCATACCGGAAAAGCACAACACTATTTACAAAAAAAAAAAAAAAAAAGTCATGTATAGTCCACCTCCGGAACCTGGTGGTTCATCGATATTAAACCAACTAAGAAATTATGGTGCAGAGTGAAGTGCAGATTGTGGTGGAATTGGTCAGTCTCATGTTGATGGTGTAGGGGAGTATCACAACTGGCAGAAGAAGAGTATTTTAGGGGATTTCCCACACTAGAAAAATCACCTTCTGCAACATTGTTTAGAATTCATGCACATTGAGAAAAATGTCTTTGAGAATATAATAATTATTGTCATGAACGTGCCGGGAAAACAAAAAAACAATCTGAAATCTAGATTAGACTTACCCCAAATTTGAGATAGAAGATCACATCATATAGAGGGAACAATGAAGTTGGGATATTTCCTATATTCATATTGGATGCTGCTAAAAATGTATGACACATGTTACGTTAGAATAATTAAAATTACATGTTTACTTTCACTAACTTAACGTAACATGTTGCAAAATAGGAAATATTTTTCGAATGGATAAAACACGATGTCAAATTCCATGATGGATATGCATCAAATCTGCGCAATTGTGTTGATAGCCCAGAAGGAAAATTTACTTGGATAAAGAGTCATGATTGTCATGTGGTTATGCAATTATTGTTTCCTTTTGCGATCAGTTATCTATTACCAAGAAATGTACACGCATCAATTGCAGGTACACATCTGAAACTTTATACGAACCTGACATTTGTTATTTAAAACATTAAAAGTACATTTATATTTTCTACAAATGCATGTATAGGGGCTTTTTCGTGACCTGTGTGTGGGCACCCTACATGTAGATGGAATAAAGAATTTAAATGATAAAATTCTGGTTATTTTGTGTAATCTTGAAAAGATATTTCCTCAATCTTTCTTCGATGTTATGGAACATCTTCATATCCATCTCCCAAGAGAAGCAGGTAATTATATTGTTAAAAATCATTTTGATTATGGATATATTGTTTAAAATTTGATGAGTCTCTATGTTTTGATGTAGAGCTCAGAGGGGAAGTTTAGTATCAATGGATGTATCCATTTGAAAGCTACATGTTCCACTAAAGAAAAAAGATACAAACCTTAGCAGAGTGGAGAGTTCCATTATTTCACAAAGCATCAACGAAGAAATGACAAACTTCTTTGCAATGTACTTTCATCCGACAGTGCAAACAAAGAGTCGAAGACCACCTCGCCATGATGATGGTGGCGAACGCCCATATCCAGCGTTCGCTCCCGATATCTTTTCGCAAATCGGTCGATTAAGTGGGAAATCAAAACAAAGAAAACTAAGAGCATCTCCAACAAGGAGATACTCAAAATGGGTATCTTACCATTTTAATAATCATATTTTAACACAAATTTAAATTTTAATATTTTTAATAAATTTTGAACCAATGAAAGCATGGCAAATTTGAAGAACTCTATCTTTAGAGGTTCTTACAATTCTTAAATAAGAACCTCAACTTATTCTCTTTCATACTTTTCAATTTTTTTAACATTTTAAAATTTTAAGAAACCTCTTAAGAACTTACCATTAGAGATGGTCTAAGTATTGCAGAGATGAAACTTTTTCACATGTATATTGCTAATAATTGCGACGAGATTGTCGAACTAGAACGGTGAGTTATTATATGAGCAACTGAGATATGTTTCATCATAATTGCAATGGTCACAAAATGATGTCTTATATGGAATTTATGTTCCTGATAGTGTATACATGGCATAAATAAGATCTGTTTATCCTCACCACTTCGAGGAAGAACTATATGGTAGAAAAGATGACGAGTTCACAGAATGGTGACAATTTTATGTAAGTAGTTTTAAATTATTATTTTCATTGACTAGTCTGTCTTTAATCCTCTTATTACGATTGTCGAACTTATGTTGATTATAGGTTTTGAATGTTCCGCCGAATAGTCAATCATTTCCGACCTGGTTACAAGAGTTTGTGATAGGTCCTCTTGCAGTCGCAAATTTGTATCCAATGTACTGCACTCGCGGTTACGCGTTCAAAATTCTTAGAGAAGGAATGAGAAGACCCACTTCTGATTACGGTGTTTCGTCTACGTCAGGGGACACAATATACTACGGTGTACAACAGGAGATATTGGAAATCTGTTTTCGTGGACTTCTTGACTTGAAGTGTATTGTTTTCTACTGCAACTGGTACGATCATACGCTTGGTAATGGTGTACGTGTTGATGAGTTTGGTGTCACGTCTATTAACTCAAGACGAAAGCTCCAGAAATTTGAGCCTTTTATACTCGCATCACAAGTAGACTAAGTTTGCTATATTCCCTACTCACAAATCTCATGCAAAAGAAACAGTGGATAACCGTGGCATCCATAACCCCATGAGGAAGGCTCAACTGATTTTCAGAAAACGATCCAATGCAGCAAACTATGTCAGGGAAAATTGGACCGCTTGAGATTTCACTCGGTATTGACTTATGCGTGGATATGACCCAGCATGCAGATGTTACTGCCCATGATAACTCAGATGAAGAGATTGGAGAGTTTGGTCGTAATTCTACCTCGAATTGAAATTTGGGGTCAGATGAGGTCGGATCAAATTTTGATCAATATTATGATGTTGTGTAATCATAAGCGTAAGATGTTGTATAATCATAAAATGTTGCGTACTATAATATCATCTAGTTCGTCTTTGAATTATAACATGTGGTCTATCATAAATAAAAATTGTAATAAGAAAAAAAAATTTTAAATAGAAGTGGTCGGTAGTGGTCGGAAATTACCGACCGTTTCTGACCGTCTTTGGAGGGAAACTTTAGCGGCAAAGTTTTGTGGTCCTGAGAAGCATTACAAGCAAGCTTGGTACAAGTCGAAATTAATTATAATTACTGACCGGAACCGACTGAATCCGACCGGTCTGGTTTTAATTACAGAACGACGAACACACTTTGTCTTCTCAACTACTCTCTTTCACGCGTTCTTCTATGTCTTCGACTTTGCGCTCCGCTGATTTTCCGACGTTGCTCGCTGATTTCTGGTGAAACTCATCCTCTCCTATTCCCCAATTGTTTAGCATGTAAGTTCTTCAATTTCTCCCTCCAATTTTTTATTTCTCTTTGCTTAGGGTTTGAATATTGTTTAGCATTCCATTTATGGGTAAAGCTGCGCCTGAATCGCGTTTATTTCGCCCAATCACACATAGATATGTGTTTAATTCCGCTCTTAACGTGATTGATTTTGATGATTAAGGAGTTGTATGAGTTTTAAAAATTTTGGCTTGATTTTGGTTTTGATTGCTGTTGTTGTTGATTATAACCTACAATTTTAGAGCAATCATAATGGTTTTGGTGTGGAGTCGATCCTACAAATGTAATATGTTAGAAGATAAAATTTTGATTTTTTGGTAAAATCATGTTGATCGTGTTTTGGCTCGGCTAGATGATTTTTTCGGAATTATGTTTTGACCTCGTACAAAAACAACATCCATGAGTGGAAGAAGTTCTGGAAAGGAGGCAAAGGAGAGGTTTCGAAATATTGCAACCCCGAACACTTCAGAGAGTTCATCGTCTATTGGGAACGCAAAGAAACCCAAAAGATAGCGACTAAGAACACTACCAATCGGAAAAGCGATTGAGGAGGATTTGGCATCACTACCCACAACAACGGTGGTCGGACGTATGAGCAACGCTCCCGCATATTGGTATGTCACTAGTTGATTCACTTATTAACATAATTTCTTTTAAATTTATTTAATAATACAGTAAATTTTGATAAGGCATCAGAATTTGGAGAGGAACCAGATTTGTTCTTACTCATGGAAGATACGCACATGAACAAGAAGACAAATGTGGTGGAGGACAAGAAGGTCCTCGACGTCTTCGCGAAAGTTAGACGAAAGCGGGATGACATCCAAACCCAGCGAAGCCAAGACGGTGAAGGCAGCTCTTCTCAATTGACCCGAGAAGAAATAGACCAACTCGTTAGTGAGGTACTTTAAATCTTTAAAAAATTTCTAGGAATAAATTTTTTTACCTAGTAATTTTTTTTTTGCTGTCAACACCTCATACTAAAGGTCGTCCCTTCGGCCTTGTCAACCTCGTTAACTCTAACGGCTTCCCTACCTGGGTCGCGCAGAGGTATTTGTCACAACAAGAGCGGGAGGAGCTGACTCAACTACGAGAAAAATAGGAATTCATGGAGCGTCAAATTCACGAAAACAATGCCAAATTCCAAAAATTTGAGAGGATGCAGAAGGAACAGATGGTGGAACTCCCAAAATTCCAAACATTTTTCAGAGCTTCTCAGGCTTCGGGATTCGCTTTCCGATACACCTCCCGGGAACTAGCCGTATTTATAAAACCAACCTATTTTATTGTACATCTTTTGTATTTAATCGTTATTACACTTTTGGTTTTATATATATTTTAATAATTTTTTGTTAAAAAAAATACATTACGTAACACAGCACCCGCGGAAGAAAAAAAATTTCTACTTACAGGGTGGTCGGTAGTGGTCGGAAATTACCGACGCCTACCTACAGCTCTACTTTCCAACAGTCTTTGGCGGTCCTTTCAAGGTGGTCGGAAGAAGTCAGTTACCGACAGGATTTGACGGTAACTTCCTACAGTTTTCGAGAGCACATTTTCAACAGTCTTTGACG
>JAKUCM010006644.1:0-24424 GCA_023374145.1 Lepidium sativum | reverse complement strand
TTTGGAGGTTGGTAAGGGGACACTCGACCTAGCCTTGCTCGAGTGTCCTGCTCGAGTGTCTCATTGTGTGGTTCTGAACATAATGCTCGATCAGTTCCAGCTCGAGCGTCCTGCTCGAGTGTTCTTTTCTGAGGCTTTTTTCTCGATATTTTCAGCCTTTTTTCTGACTAAGGCTGTCCTCCCCAACTTGAATGTCACTGTCCTCAGTGAATTTATCATGTCGTACTTGTGGAGAGATCTCCGTTCTGCTCCTCAATGTAATGGATTTGGGCAGTGTATTCCTTGGAGTTTTGAATGACTTTTCCTGGTAGTTGCCCAATACTCTTAACTGCAGAGGAGGAAGCTTGCTTGTTCTCTAAATTCTTGAGGCGAGCATTAAGAGTCTCAAACTTGCAATTGAGGTCATTATGGGAAGCATCTATCTTAGTGTGTACCTCAGCAAATTTTCCTGGTTATTTTCAGCGGCGGTAGCTGTCTGACCTTTTGAGGATTTGATGTAAGATGTCCATTACCTCAGGGGTTTGTTGGGGTTGGGTAGTGTTGTGGTATTCATAATCATGTGGTACAGTAGGTGGGTGGTGATGAGTTTGCTGGTATTGATGTTTTGGGACAAAGAGTCTGGATTGAGGATGGTGGTGCGGTTTTGGTGGATACACCTGATCTTGGAGATTAGCCACATTGGTGTTTCCTGTAGGAGAGGTTAGGGTTGGGTTTGTAGCTGTTGAATTGTCTGTAGTTGTTGCTGTGATTCTGTACGAAATTGACCTCTTCAACTTCGTCATCGTCTTCTTCAACCCGTTCTGATTCACCAACATGGTGTACTTGTTTATGGTGAGCTGAAAGTAGCTTGTCCAGTTTGTCTTGTATGGCTTTGAGCTCCTTTTCTACTAACCATATCTGAATCTGTTGCGCCTCTAGGAGTTCGATCATAGTCTTCACTGTATTGGCCATCTGCTTGAGCTAAATTCTCCACTAATTTCTCATCCATCATCGACATCTTTATTCAGAAAATTCCCATTGCTGGCTGTATCTAGCAACATGCGTATCTTGGGGATCACGCCTCTGTAGAGAGTACTGAGAAGGGACTCAGTAGTGAAACCGTGATGAGGACATTGCGATTGGTACATCTTGAATCGTTCCCAAGCCTCTGAGAAATGTTTCGGAATGATTTTTGCTTAAAACCAGAGATGGAATTGCGAAGTTTCGCAGTTATGGAATTGGAAAAGAATTTGCCTAGAAAGGCTTCTTTGCAGGCGTCCCATGATGTGATAGATCCTTGTGGCAAGTGTTTTTTCCCATAGATGTGCTTTGTCTTTCTTTTTCCCTGTACGTATTTCCTGATTTGAAGCATGTTTGGAATCAATTCTGATGAGACTGCTATTTTCATTAGGTTGCTTCTGCGGATCTATCAACCGTTGCTAAATCAATAGACTCAGGATTTGTCCCTGTAAGTATTGGATCTTATCAGTGGCATTAGGTAGATCTTTCCCAAAGTCTCCCGACCATAATTTTTTTACCATCCTGGGCAGGTTCTCCATGGAGATGCAGTGCTAGACAGTGTACTGGTAATATGCTTCTCCCAGAATACCAAACATCTGTATAGATTATCATACTCTTAGAATTGGAACTGCTGAAAAGTCTACTCCTAAACAGGGCTGCACCATATTGAGCGGTGATGTTATCATCCGTCATCTTGCAGATCATTTGAAGCCAGAATACGTTGTCTTTCTCGTATCCTTTTCATATTATAAAAATGCGAATTTGCATTTACCAATTTGTGTTCTCTCTCCATATTTTCCTAATATTCGTTGTTATCTGAATAACTCTTTACAAAGACAGACGTACTAGGTGTCTACGATCGACCACCTTCAGAGCCCGAAGCTGTGCTCTTGAAAGAGATTGGTAGTTCCAAACATTTTTGACTGTTTTTTCTTTTTAAATAGTTTTTTCAAGTTTTGGCCTAATCCTTACAGCTCATGCAGCTGTTGGAGAAGATGGAAGCTGGAAAGTTGTGAATCCAGTGTTGGAGCACACAGACCAAAAAGGTAAAAGAAAATAAACCAATACTGTGAAACTATGCATTAAGTCTGAGAGAGTTGTTAAGGCCTGTCTAATATTGGAATCAAACAGTTGATTGCTCTGTTGCGGCCCATGATACAACCGGTGGAATGGAAACAAAAATATCAGAAGCTGCTATGATTGCAAAACTTGGAATCGATGTCTACATTGTGAAGGTTTAAAACTAAAGACATCTTTTGCTTTTGATAAAGATGGAGCTTTTTAACCGCAATTATATTCTTTTATCTCCTGAACAGGCTGCGACTACTCATTCACAGATAGCTCTCAACGGGGATTTGAGAGATAATGTTCCGGAAGATTGGCTTGGTACTATCTTTAAATTCTCAAAGTAGAAAGATCGCAGACACTATTCCAGTTGTTCAAGAAAACAAACAAAAAATTCTTCTATATGATGTCACAAGCAGTTAAAATTCGTACACACCAGGGAAAAAACTGTCCTGAGCTAATAGTGTTGAAATAAAAACATATACACTTTAACAACGTCTCGTGCGCACAGCAACGTATATAAATGTAGCAACAAGAACAAGCTTTTGTAAACAAAACAAACATAACCAGAGGAAGTAAAAGGGGTTCAAGAATAACCTCATAGGAAACTTTTTTCAACAATCCAAAACCAATAGATTTGGCTGTCTTTGCAACAAGAAAACACCACATAAAAGGTTCTAAATTAGGAAAAGAAAGAAAAAAAAGCATCTTTTTGTTCTTATAACATTGATGACAAGTGTTTGTCAAACTGGTAATAATATTATCGAATGATACTTCTTTTTACTTGCCACCACCAACTTCCTTCACGGCACATATCTGCTCCTCTCCCATTGAAGACATGACAGACACCACAATATCCTTACCCTCATCCATTCCACTCTTCATCTGCATTTACAAAAGAACAGCACTTGTTTTCAATACCACAATTCCCAAAATGAAAAACAGAACTCGTGTGAGTGTGTTTAAATATAGAAAAGAAAATAACCTGGGTTGCAAGAGTATCATCGGAGGGAAGCTTGAGGTCATCCTTGGTTGCCACCACTATCAGTCAAAAGGCTAACCTGTAAATATTTGAACAAATAATTTATAAGAAGATTACAACTATCAAACATGCATGTCTAGGGAGAAAGTAAAAGCTGGGAGTGATGAGGAAAGTGAGTAATGAAGAATACATACGAAGCCATCCTCAGAGATGTCAATCAGCTGGTAATCAATACGGTTCACATGTGGAACCTGACAAAAGAAAAAATCTTGAATTAGATCATACATCTTATGGAATATAAATTAAATTGAGTCTCTTTTACTTTTGGGATGTCTTACATCACAATTGTGGGAAGAGGGAACAATATCCTCAAGCTTCTTAGCAGTGAAGATATCAATGGCAACAAAGTGACATTTTGCGTGACCGTGCTTGCCAGTCTTTGAAGTCGAAAACCTCAACAACCTATTAGAATAGGAAAAACAAAACCGAGTCAAATCACAACACCAGATTCTTAGATTCAAAACAAATAAAGGGTTTGTCTACGAAACCATCACCATCAAAGAACAGTATAAGATTCATCATCATATTCATCTAATTATAAACCAAGTATCGATCTGATTGCCGCATCCAAAAGATTAAAGCGTAGAATCATGATAATAATTCAAACTAAACAAAAACCAAATCAAATCCGCTAATAATTTAAAAAATCAAGGAGCTTTACACAGCAAGCGAAGATCTGTAATCAGGTAAAACAGATCGGGAGCGATGTCTAGTGAAAAAAAAAATAACAAAACAGAGAGATGAGAAAATCGGGAAATAAAAAAACCTTGCAAGGACGACCCTTGATGACGATGTGACCACCTTTACGGATGTTACCGGCTTGCTGGGGATAGGTCTTGGAAGCTCCGGCGTCACTTGATTCGAAGTGGTGCTCTTCGTCCGACATGATTCACCGATTTGATAGAGAAAATGAGATTGAATGATAAACCTAAGAGAGAGAGAAGGAGAATGAAGTCAGCGAAGTGATCTTCGATAATTTTTATATAGGCAAAGGACGAAGAGGAAGCAGGAGGCATTTCTAGGGTTACTGGATTATTATCCTCTTTCTGGACCGTTGGATTAAAGAATCTATCGACCGTTCAGATTTACTTTATTATTTTTTATCCTTTTCTCTCTGTTGCATCGCGTGCATTCCACGCGGACCCACATTTACCAAATGGAACTTTTCCTTACACAAAAGGCCAGATATAAGACGTGTTGAGACTATTCATTATATAACAACAATAATCTCTGTTGACTGTTGTGTTGTTTCTACAAAAATCTAGTTGCTAAATTCCTCATTAAGCCACTGTCTGAAACTTTTTAGGAGGATCTTTCCTAAACTGTATTTGTGTATTTTCGAAGCTGGATCAGAAGGTTTGAAAAGAAACAAGAGGAGAAGTGTGTTTCTTAGTTTACTTCAAAGAGTCTTCGCTTGTACTATGAACATCCCATGCATACTTTCATTGTGACCATTGACAAAAGCTCCACTGATAAGCAGCCAAGTTGATAAGGTGCGTGGTGGCAAAAGAACACCAAGTGAATCCAGGATTAGAAACTTATAGATTATGAATTGATGCTAAACACAAACCATGGCCTGACGACTTTAATGTTGTTGTTTACGATAGATTCATGATAAAGTTCTCTGTCTTTTGACTTTGGATGACACTAGAATGTGCACATCTATCTTCCAAGGATGATATACACACAGAGGGTGAGGAAGAAAAAAACCTCTGATCTTCCTTGTCATGTAGTCACGAGATAAGCTCAACTTAGAAACTGAGTTGCTTTAGTGACACGACTTCAAAGAGGACAAGAAATTACCTGGCCTTGAATAGTATGCTAAGAATTATTTTACATATGATACATGACAAAATAATTGGACATTTTAATCAATCAAAATTTCATTGTCAAAAGAATATCCTTAATTACATTCATTGATGCAAAAAGAAAGAAAATGTGGGTAAGTGCTACATGAGTTATAGTTAAGAATGTTGTTTCCTTACAGATTGCATATGCTGAATCAATTGGTGACAATATATAGGTATACACAATCTATCTCAACGCAGCAAAGCTTTTAGTTTAAACCACTGCAAAACTAAAATGTTATCACACAACATAAAGGTGATGTGGTTGAATAACTATAAGGGCATGAAAACGCTTTATAATATTTGTCTATCCATAGCTTCTAAGGTGTTTTTAAACCACTTTATCTGGTTACTGATTGGAACTTTAAATTGAAATGCTGTTTAAGCACTTCAAAAGAGTGGAAAGTTTGTAATAGAATGTCAAAACCACACAGACAAACTTTTCATAACACTTAGAAATCAGATTGTTTCGGCTTTCTTAGTTGCCACAAACATATGAAAACTTAAGAAATGAGCATGAATTTTGGTTCAAGTTCTTAAGATGAATACAGTGGCTTACCTGTTTCATGTATCTTCTTGAGAGTTCAAAATGGATTTTCAGAACTTTTGTTGTGAGGCGTCCCGCTCACGAACTTCAAAAATCTTTACTGAACAGTTTCGAATATGATTACCACTTAAAAATGGGTTAATGGGCCTCATCATCATTTACGGCCCATTTTTCTTTCCAATGTTCCTCCTTTTCTCATGATCTATTTATGGCCCATTTTCTTATCTTTCCACTCTGATGCATTTCAGTATAACTATGATTCTCTTTTCTTAGAAACTAAATACTTCCATATCATTACATAAACTTCAATCTATGTATATTAAAGTGGTGTCTTTAAATTTTATTGTTAATTTTCCTTATTAATGTTGTGAAGACATGCATAAGCTTCTTCTCAATTAGAATTTTTGCCAAATATGATTCTAGCTTCTTCAAAAAGGTTCTAGAACAAAAGTTTTTAACTTCGAAACTAGCAACTTAGACATAAGTTGAGTATCTATACAAAACAAAAATTTGTACAGTTGTTTTCTGTTTTATCTATGTACTAGTTCTAGTTGGTGATCCATCATACGCACGAGATTTAACTGCAAATATATTAAAAAAATTAGCGGATTTAACTACAAAAAAGAGAGAAAATATTTAGAAATTTATATTTTACTTGAGTAGTTTATTTTAAATAAATCGTGAAAAATCATTATACATTTTCGTAAAAGAATAATATATCGACGACACCAGTGAGTTCTTTGCATTTTTTTACATTACGGGTTTTTTCAAAATTGCTAAAACTTTAAATAATATATGGAGAGTTTTGACCACTTTAAAATAAATAAAAAAGAAGATGAAAAGTTTCAACAATAATTTAGTGGAAGTTTGAGAGAGTAATATTTTAGTATGTGGCAATGATAAACTAATATTACTGAATGATCTACTTATAAGAAAATTTATAAGAAAAAACTGAAGAATGAGAAGTTACATTTGGTTGTCTAAAGTAAATTATGTAGCGGCTAAAACTGATCATGACTCAATTTCATTAGGTATAGAATTATGATCTTACATTGATTCAATGGAGGTATATGAAAAGACATCATCAACGATTTAAATGAGCTAAATGCTCAAATGATCCATCGCATGTGATTCGACAATATGTGATTCTATTCATCATTACTATATGTGATTCCACAATTACAAAAATATCTAAATATTTATAAAATTAATAAAAGGAAATCGACCAAAAAAAACCTAAACTTTTTAGGAATCATAAAAAAAAACTCAAAGTTCTTTACTAACCAAAAAAAGCTCTGAATTATATTTGACTTGTCATTTGTTTTACGCAAGTCACGTTGACTTTCCAGAATAAGCACACTGTTAGTTGGTTTAACAGAAAATTAAACAATTGTTAATAAACGTGTTATTCTTGTCGTTAATTTATACGACGTCGTTTTGGGTTAAAAAATTTGTTGAGTACGAGTTTCAAACTCGTGTAAGCAAGGTGATAAAGGAGGGTGTTTGCCACTAGAGCTAGCAACACATTCGTATGTTTGATGAAAACAATCATATATATCCTCTAATAATTACGAGAATTAATTTTCAAAAAAAAATGGTTCTGAGACTCGAACACGTGTACTCAAGGTGAAAAAGGAGGTTGTTTGCCACTAGAGCTAGCGACACATTCGTATGTTTAATGAAAACAATTGTATATATTCTCTAATAATTACGAGTCAATTAAACCTTTTTCTTTTGTCGAGGAGAGCTTCGAAGAGGTGGATTTTCTTTGGATTTAGACCTCTTCTTTGCACCACCACCACCATCTTTTCTTCCCCTTTTTGACAGCAAAGAACTCGAAGCAGGTGGACTCTCCAAGCAGATCGTCTTTGAGAACAAAATTCTGAGATGATCTCCGAACCAACTTTTCGTCTTTCATGAATCTAATCCTTGCTATTGAAAAATCTATTTAGGGATTTAGGTATGACTTGAGAAAATTCGATTTAGGGATTGATTTATGGTTCTTCGATATGGAAGAAGGTGTTTAATTGACTCATAATTATTAGAGGATATATACAATTGTTTTCAATAAATGATAAAATAATTTAAATTTGTAGAGATTTAAAGTTTGTATATATAATTTAATCAAATGCAGTTCGACTATATGTGATTCTATTTATCATCTATGATTCCACAATTGCAAAAATATCTAAGTATTAAAATAATTAATAAATCCTTTGAATTTATGGAGATTTAAACGTTTGTAAATATAATTTAAATGATTTTCACATTACTTTATTTCCTAAAAATTTTAATTATCAAACATTTCAATAATTTATTTAATTTTTAGAGATTCAATCTTCTTAAGTACTGAATTATTTGATAGCAATTGTATAACAATCTTTTAAGGAACCTAATTTGATTATTCTTTATTTATTTTTTCTTAAACTCATTACCGATTACATCTTTTTTAATTTCTATATTAAAAACAAGGAAAAAAAAGTTTCTCCCTTTTTATTGTCTGAAAAATTACATTTTCTGAATTCATACAATTTTTTTTATTATAATTAATAAAATCACAAATTATTAGACATATATTTGTTTTACTTTGCAAAAACCATTTTTGGGCCAATCAAGACTTTGTAAAATTAGTTTCTCAAAAACTAGTTTTTAGGTAGTTTTCACTAATTCAACACAAAAAACAAAAACCAACTTTTGTAGTTTTTGATCTTCATTTTCGTGAGTCTTTTTGTTTTTCAACAAAATACATTTATTTTACATATTATTCTATTATTGCTTGACTAGAGTCTTAAACAAATATATTTAAATAAAAAAATTACATACGAAGAATGTAAGAGACTAATATATATGTTATAGTCATACAATAATGTTATGAATAGAATTTAGCATTATTGATAGAATTTAAAATATATAATATAATATTAGATAGAAGATAGCATTATCGATATAATTTTTAAAATACACATATATTGTCAAACAAATATATATTAGTCTATTCATGTTACCGATTAAAAAAATTTACATTTTTAATTATTTTACTGTTTTAGTATAGGAGAAAAAAACAAAAATATTAAATAAAAGTTGAAAAACCAAAAACTATAAAATTTTTCATTCGTGTTTTTAAAAAACTAATTTTACTGCAAAAACTAACAAAAACTAAAAACTAAATTCTAAAATTCAAAAACTGAAAATTAAAAATTAAAAACCAAAAACTTATTTGCCATTCATCACCATTGTTTTTTGATGTGTGTAAAGTGTTGCTTAATGTTTGTTTTCTAGTTTAAAAAAAAAAAAAATTTTGCGTTTCTCATTTATCTTGTAACGGTTGTCAAAAACATAAATGACATAATATATTAATATTTTTTATATAAATTATAATAAAAAGACTTGTATACATTTTCAGTATTGTATAAGCTTATCGACATATACATTGTTATATGTCTAAAAAGTTACACTTTATCTATACTATTATATTGTATTCTTTGTTTTTTGGTCATAAGTTTTTTTATTACTTAAAGGTTCCCTACAATATGGACCTTAGAGAGAGCTTGTTTTGCGAGCCCATCAGCATTTACTTTAGTTTGATGCACTTGAAATGATTAAATGAGATAAATATGGTGTAACTTCTTACTGCTGATTCTCAAATTATAGCCTGTCCCGATTCTTCCATGAAACACTATCCAAGCCGTGCGATTTAACAATTCTTATTACAGGCATCATCTGTCGTCAATTTAGTTTTTGGATCTCTAGTAGGTTTGGTTGGATTTTGCCTGATAAAAGATTGAATCTCCGAGGTAATCTCTTGGGCTTTTTGCCATTCTCTGGCTTCCGTGATGGTCTTTGTAGTTGTCTTTTGAGGTGATAGGAATCTAGTTTCGTAAATAGCTTTGTTTCTTTAAGTCCAAATTACCCAAATCACCCATGGAGAGATAGATTTTGCAAGCCCCGATGGTGGAAGATAAATCTTTTGTTCACTTTTCTGTATCATATCATTGAAGGTGATGTTAAGCACCTCTTCAATCGGGTCTTTTGTCGGGATGAGGTTCCATACCTTTCTTGCATATGTGCAGTTAAAAAACATGTGTTTTATGCATTCATTTTCACTACATCTATTGCAGTTACTTGATTCCACTATTTTCCTATGTAATAGTGTATCTCTCGTGGGTATTGCTTTATTGATTGCTTTCCACAAAAAAACTTTAACTTCGAAGAGCAAGTGTTGGAAGTGGGCTTACAGCCCTACAAGTCTACATGGGATCTACTGCCAAAGCATAATCACGGCCAATAAGTAACGGCCACGTCGTCGACTACGTGCAATGTCACCTCAAGCTCAGCGACGTTGTCGACTATGCGCCACATCATCTGATATTTACAAAGTTTATTGGGCCTGACCTGTATGCAATTTGAGCCTGAGTCTCGCTGACCGGCCCACTAAGCCAGCAAATACTCCTATAAAAAGAAGAATTTTTACTATATTTAGGATCCTGGTTTTTTCTCAAAAAAAGGCAGAGAATCTCTGACATTTTGTACTGAGTTCTCTAACTTTGCCATTTCTGTAATCAACCTTTTCCACTTAATAAGACAAACTTTCCAACCTCGTTTTTATCTATTTTTTACTTAGTACGAAATCTAGTACAAACAATTGGCGCTAAAACGAAGGGGTAAGAATTTTTCAACGCATAAGTGGAAAAATGACTGATCGAATCTCGCCGGCGATCAAAATATTACCCGCCGGTCCGCTGACTACTTTGATAAGATCGTTCACCCCAACGACATCACCGTAAACGCCAATAGGCGCTCAACACACCAAACTTCCATATGCGCCAGCCGAAGACGAGGATGAGACGGCGGCAAGACAGGGTAAACCGGACCTAGAAATGCCTAAGCCGAGCTCAATTCTCGCACCGGCAAGACAAGGTAAACCGGACCTTAGTTTTCGTTCCTAAAAATGCCTAAACCGAGATCAGGTTTTTCACTGGCAAGAAAAGGTTAACCGGACCTTCGTTTCCGTTCCTAAAAATGCCTAAACCGAGCTCAATTCTCGCACCAGCAAGACAAGGTTAACTACAACTTAGTTTTCGTTCCTAAAAATGCCTAAGTCGAGCTCAGTTCTCGCATCATCGGGTAAAGCAGACTATGAGTTTGTATCCAAAATAAGAGAACTTAGAAAAAGCGAGCAAGCTACGACCTCGACAAACCCACCGAGATTACACAAGGAAAGGAAGAAAAGAGCAACAATTTCATTAACAACCAATTGGCCTCGCACACCGCGGCCAACAAAAAAACATTTTGAAGTAAAAAGGACATGTTTCACCATACATAACAGCCGATGCCAAAAAATTCAAAAGAAAGAAGGAACAAGTCGTAGGACTAATGCTGCTCGCCATCACTATTTATCGCGGCAATGTCTTTAACGACCTCCCTCGACCTCTTCTTTGTCAACACCTGACAACGACTGAAGGAATTCGACCTTGTGCATCTGCTCCAGCTCGGCCAACGCGAAGTCCTCCTCGGGAGCCTTCAAAAGCTTTAAGTATTCGGGGTGGAGGTCAAGCAAACCAGCAACTTCGACATGCGCCGCAAACGTCTCTTTGTCCTTCTCCGGTTTCGCAAGGATGCGGTCGGGCACGGAAACGCTCATCTTCTCCTTCATAATGCGGTAAATCCCAAGAGTTCCTTCTGCCTGAACCAGCTTCAGACGGGGCTCATCGATCGCCCGCATCGCGCTTATATACTCGCCTAGACAATAAATCTTTGCATCATAAGCTGTCCTCTCCTCGGCATGTGGAGCCGTTCAGCCTCCACCTTCTACATTAACCTCTTCGAGACAGCCTCCATCTTGTTAACTTTGTCCTCGTAGATGCCAAGGTGAACAGCCACCTCGTCCTAGGAATCATCCGTTCTCTCACGCAGTGCATCCACCTCGGTGTAGAGCGCCATTCTGCTTTCTCTCTCTCGAGCCAACTCTCGGGTCTCATGATCCTCACCGAGTGGGACCTCACCTCGGTAGGCCATGTCAAAATCGAATGAAGAGCCCCCCGAAGATCCCTCAGTTTGGACCATCTTGTGCGTACGAGCCGCAGACGGCCTTTCAGAATCGGCTAGCCTCTTAGAATTCTTACGCTGAATCGGATTCGTCACCACCTGACGCGGCGTAGCCAGTTTCTGAGGTGGTGAAATGAGCACTTGGCCACTTGCATCGTCAAATGCTGCATATGCAGCAACGTTGGCCTCATCCTGACAATCTTGAGCCTCAACATAACGCTCCTCGGCCTCATCTCGTATTGCAACCGTGTCTACAATCTCAACCTCGAACACTCCTTCTCTGACCTTTTCAAGCGCGACCACCTCGATATCCTCTGGACCAAGAATCATTTAACTGCCACTTTTCCGCCTTGTCTTATTCTTCGTCTTAACGCTGCATGACGAGGCCACATCACATACTTAACATAATTTATAAAAAAAAACATTTTGAGGAAATTAGGGAGTACAGCCTTACCTTCTCTCACTCTCCTCAAATTGTGCCTAACTCTCTTAGTATGTATGTCCGGCCACCAAAGCGCACTGAGTTACTTGATGCGATTGAGATCGTCAAAGAAATTCGCCGGAAAGGCTCTAAACGGGGGTGGATGACGATCTGCAAGATATTTGAACAAGTTAGTATCATATTGAACTTTAAAGAAAAAAGTTAGAATTCTACCAGGATTTTCGTTCTAAACAACATGATAAAATTGCAAAGTACACAAAACGGAGGTGTTTTCGATTGCTCTAAGCATATTTCCTCGACCCGAATACCTGAATGGGAACCAAACCGAAACTTTGGGTCTGGGTACTCGTAAAAGTAACAACCGGGTCTAGGAGTTGTGTACCCACGAGTATCGGTTTGGGTCGGGTAATGCATGATACCCGTACGGGTACCCGAACCTTAACATATGGCATTGGTATGTACGCCCACTACGCGTGAGTCTTCACTTCACCTCCTCTCTCTTCTTTCTCTTCTTGCGAAGGCCATTTTTTGCCATTTTTCTCGTCTCTTATCTGCTCACTTTTCTCTTGTTTAATCTCTGGAAATACAAAATGGAAGACCGGCGTTCACCACGGTATCGCGGCTCGCCTCCGCCGTTATTGTCTCCTTTATCGGCGTTTTCGCGAGCAAGATCCTAGGTAAATTTTCCACGATTTCAATCTATTTCCTTTTCGGGACGATTTTGGTTTTCGATTTTGGTAATCGCAATCAAATATTCTAGGGTTTTGGTTTTCGATTGTCGATTGTAGACGAAATCGCAATCAAATATTTTAGGGTTTTCGATTTTGGTAATTTTTTTAGGGCTTTTTGATTTTTGATGTAGGATTCAATTTTTTATGTGGATTTATCAATGACATTGATACGAAATCCCCACAATCATATGTAATTTTGATTTATAAAACCAATCCGATCTAAAATTAGGGTTTGCGATTTGGAATTTTTTAGGGCTTTTAGATTTTAGATGTAGGATTCAATTGTTTATGTAGATTTATCAAAGAAATTGATATGGAATCCCCACAACCAGACACATATATGAGTTGCATTAAAAAAACAGAAATTAGAAAGCTACTAAGTGATAATAGGCAAAGATTTTCACTGACAGCTGATATTTGGGTAGCTTCTTGTACTAGAGCTAGTATATGGTCATAATATCACATTATATTATCCAGAATTGGAAATTGCAGAAGCTTATCATAGGGTTTAAAAATGTATCTGATCATAGGGGGGGTTACAATTGCTAAATGTTTGGTTGATTGTTTGGCTGAGTGGGGTACACAGAGAGTGTTTAGCATAACAGTTGATAATGCAACTGCTAACACTAATGCAATGGGTAAATTTAAAGAAGAGTTTAGACTAGTAAGAGATGAAGCTTTAGTGTTAGATGGTGATTACTTGCATGTGAGGTGTGCCACATATATCCTGAACTTGGTTGTCAAAGATGGGTTGTGAGAGATAGATGATAGTGTTTCTGGAATTAGGAATGCTATAAAATTTGTAAGATCTTCTAGAAATAGGTAGAAGTCGTTTGAGCTACGGGTTGATAGTGGGAAAATTCATAGGGTAAGTCTTCCATAAGATGTAGGAACTAGACGAAATTCAACATATTTAATGCTTAATTAAGCATTAAAGTTTAGAGTTGTTTTTGATAAGATGGAGGAGGAATATGTGCCTTATAGGTCGTATTTTTTAGAAACAATTGGCGGAAGGAAAATAGTTGGACCTCGAGTTTCTACTGATTGAGAATGAGTAGAAACTCTTCTGAAAGTGTTAGTATTGTTTTACAAAAGCACAATTGTCTTGTCAGCTTCAACTTCAGTCTGTTCGTATCTGTGTTACAAAGAAATTGTAACAATAGCTTTAAATATTTAGTCTTATAGTAAGGGTAATAACCTTGCTTTGAAGAGAAAAGTAATGGCTATGTCTGAAAAACTTGACAAGTACTCGAGTCCAACAGAAATCAACAAGATGATCATAGTTGCTAGTGTTTTCGATCCGTCTAAGAATATGAAGTTTGCACAGCTATGCTTTGAGAACTTGTATGGCAAAGACAGACGAGAATTTGCTCAGTTAAATAGTGCGGTTATGGACATCTTAGTGAGATTATTCGAGGAGTAGAGCAGTAGACACATAACATCAGCCTTGGTTACAAATTCAGCTCAGTCAAATGTTAAATTGTCCTATTAACAATAGAATTCTGCATCGGAAAAAATGGACCAATATCAGTGGATAATAATCTCGGGTATGAGAGAATGGATTCTCTCTACATAGAACTTATGACTGAGATAAGATTGCAAGATGAGAGTACATAATTAGAAATGTATCTAAAAGAAACGGTAGACAATCCTAATCTTATGGCTGGGGCAAATTATGATGTGTTGTCTTGGTGGAAACAGAATTCGATGAAGTTTCCAATTCTTTCTGATATTGTATAGGATGTACTTGCAATGCAAATCTCATCAGTAGCTTCTGGATCAGCATTTAGCACTAGGAGAAGGGTTTTAGAGCCATCAAGGAGTTGTTTAACAAATCATTTGATTGAAGTGTTGATGTGTGTTCAACAATGGTTGAAAGGTGATGTGAATGACATTGAAAAAGTCGTTATGACAATACAAGAAATACTTTTGGATGTTGAGATGAGGGATAGGAAATGGAAAATGAGATACATACTTTGTTTTATATTTCCGTGTTAACTTCAATTTGTGATTTTGTTATTACCACAATTATCAACATGTATACGCCTACTACCTTCCTTTTCTGGAATCAAAAGAGCGGGAACAACTGTTGGGCTTAAACTTTCACGGACATGTCCACGCTGAAGTACATCTTTTACTTGATGATGTGTTCTAGCAGACTAATGCAATAATAGGGCTGATCATGAAGCACTAAATCATGGACAAGATCAATGTGACGTTGAATATCACGTAAAGAGGCAAACTGCTAGGTAAATCAGCCTGAAAAACATCCTGAAATCAATGGCTGGAAAGCAGAAAGAACATCTGTAGGCAGAAAAGAGTCGGTCGGAGAGGCAACAAGTGCTTAAATTGTCTAAGTCCTCGATAATTTTTCTCAAACGCAGCTTTAGGTAATTATGAGCTTTGGTATTGATGACATGGAAGGAAAATGTATAGATTCTTACGTATTTGGTGAAGGAAGGAGAGTGACAAAGTAGTAACTGAAGGAGAAAATATAAGTGTTATTTCTATCTTTGTGTGTAACGTCACTATCATATTGCCACGAGCGACCTAAAAGAATATGACACGCATCCATTGAAGTAACAACACAAGAGGTTAAATCTTTATAAGACCCAACTGAGAAGTCCACAATGACATGCTACAAGGTGGAGACTTTGTTGCCATCATAAAACCACGCTAACTTAAATGGCACATGATGTTGGACTTTCACGAGACCCAACTTCTGTATTGCTTCCTATGAGAGTACGTTAGTGCAACTACTAGAATCAAAAAAAAATTGAATGGTGCAGGTTTTAGGAAAAAAGGGTTGGAAAAAAGCCACAATTCTTGAGGTGTACTTGGTATAAGACAAGAGCGACGAAGGACGATAGAAAAGCATGTGTAATTGGTGATCAACTTTTCCGGTTCGTCGTCATCCTTAGAGTATTCATCAAAACGAGGAGCATCATCTAGTTTAGCTTCAACTGTGAGCATCATACGTTTTGTAGACTTTGGAAAGGCGGTGGAACAATGACCATTTTCATCACAAGTGTAGCAACGCAGAGCATTAGTGTGAGGGATACGATTGGCAATAATAGAATTAGAATGAGTGCCATCTTTAGGAGATGAATGCGTAGCAGAGGGTTCAGAGGATGGTGCATAAGTGGATTCACTAACATACTCACTTTGAATACATGGATGAGAAGAAACAGAAGACGATGGACCACTATATTAAATTTTCATAGCAAGACCTCGTTAATGAGCTTCAGAAACAGAGATAACTCTTGCAAAGTCGTTTGTAACTTAAGACATAGTCCTTCGATAAATAAAGCCACAAGTTGTTTTCAGTTTCCAAAAGTATTGTGTGTGATCATGTTGAAGAAGTCAGTCGCATAATCCTCAATAGAACAATTGCCTTGATGTAATGCATGAAGGTTGTTGTACTGAGTACGTGATGTACCTCCTTTTTATCAGTTTTTAGCTCACTTTTATACATGATTTTAGAGTTTTTGTTAGTATTTTAGAGTCTTTACATGTACAAAATAGGTTGAATTTGGATAATGCACTCGAAGCATGAATTGGAGCAACTTGAAGTAAATCTAGTGTTTTATAGAACATCAGGAGCGATTGATCCCTTACAACACCAGAAGGTATGCTCGAGTTGGAGACTGACCAACCCCGCTTGACCGATCAATCTTCTCACCACTAGGATTTATGTCTGACATAAGGATCGACCTTGCAACATAAGATCGATTGATCGAGTTCTCTGAGTGATTTGCTACCGACTTGAAGATTGACTAGCTTCTAATTTGATCGATCATCTTAATCACGGATCGATCGATCCTCGAGGCTACAAAAAAAAACCTAATTTTCCATATTTTGTATCAACGTGTTTTAAGGCATATGTAATTAGGTCTTTAGAACTTCTATCATATGGGGCAATAGATTTGACGATAGAGAGACCTTGTAAGCTTGGAAGAAGATTTCATCCTCATCTTTTAAATAAATTATAAACCCTTTTTAATTCTTTTGCAATCTATTAAATTTTCTTCTAAATCTATTGTTTTGTCTCGTTCTATTATGTATGAGTAGTTATCTTATCAGGTTTAGGGTTTTCTAGGGTTAGCAAGTACGATTTGATTTTGTGTGTTCTCCATCTAAGACTATGTTTAATGCTTAGAATAAATTGATCACAAATCTATAAATTTAGGTTGTTTAATTCTCCAAAAGCTGGTTAGATACCAGAACTATCTTAGACGAGCAACTAGTCCTTAACTAACAAAAGTTGATGTTAGGGCTAGTTGTGTACCTATCAAACCAATTCGTTAATGCATGTTTACATATTTAGGAACAAACAACAATTTATGATTTGATGTTGTTAGACATGGTAGTCGACACCAAGACAATAGGTTTGCTATATTTTTATGTATGAGTCAAGAATTGGTTGAATGTATTCCCTGAATTGTTTCTTATCTGAATTCCTATTTCCTGAAGAATTTTGGGTGCTTGATGCTTTTAATATTGTTATTTACATCGTTTAGTTCTCTTAATTTGTTAGTTGCAATCACCTTTTTATTGTTTTGATTTATATTGAATTAAAATTCAGTAATTGACAGTACAATCATTTGTTCTCGCGGATTCGATCCCTAAGTATTATTTCTTTTGATGTGCACTTGCAGTAGATTCATAGGGTTAAAACATGAGTGTGTCAATATTCTTATAATTGAAAGGTAGAAAACTCTGACGCATGTGTTTCTTCATCTGTTCCCAAAAGTCAATTTGTTTTACCAAAACGACGATGAGAATCTTTAATTTGTTGCCACAAAGCCATCACATGGTTCTTGAAACGCTTAACAATCAAAGGAACCCGCATATCAGTAGAACTTGTTTAAAGTCGAGTATTTCTTCAACACAATGGAGCCAATCAACGATTTCATCAGGGTTAAATGTACAAGAGAATTCATGATTATCCAACTTGAAACCTGACCCCCAACGCGAAGAGGAACCATCATGTTCTTTGTTTTCACGATGATGAGCATCAAAATCATCGAGTGTGAGTACCACAAAATCGATCATCACGATGGGGATCAGAGTTGTCACCACAAAGGTAATGTTGTGGAGCGGCCCGACCATGCTTATTGTGGCGAGGGATATCAAACAGATTGTCGTCGATAAGATTATTATTGATGTCTTCAGCGAAGATGTTAAAATTCTCATCAGGTTGTGGAACCGGATGGACTTATAGCTGAGCAAGCAACGTTTTTAACAGTGTTTCAACTATAGTAGCCAACGCCTCTTGAAGACCATCCCCAATGTGGCAAACAAGTTGTGAAGATCGTCTTTCATTGACCAGTTTACGAGGAGCCATTTAGACAACAAGGTTGGTCGTGCTTTAATTGAGAAATTAAAGTTGTTGGAATCTGATACCAACTGATGTAGCCGAGACTATGATAATGTAACTTTCTTATTTAGTGTAAGAATTCTTAAGAAATTATGCCTTCTTGAGATCGTTGAGAACCTAAGTTCTACCTGATAACAAGGGAGAAGAGAGTTTAAAGCATTGTTTATAATTCAGTAAAAATAAGATGTTCTTCCTAAGTCAAAGAAATCGATTATATATAGCCATATTAAACACAAATAAAAGAAAATTAAACAAAATTCAAGAATAATTGGAAAAAAAAATTAACGAAACCAAAGATTACTTTGACAAGGAAATTTAACAAAACCAAATATTAACTAGAAAAGGAAAAATGTGAAATGGAAGTAACAAGTATGCTGCATCAGAAGTCAACCACAAATTCTGGGTTTTCTATTTTGGGGATAAGCTTCACATGAGTGTAATTTAAGAGCCTCGTCATACAAACGGTTTTCAAAATCTGTCTGGTTTTTTCAATGATTGATTTCCTTCTGTTTGTCAAGTTCTTTTTGAAAAACTCCATTGAAAAATTTTTGGGGTCTCGAGATTTCCCTTGGTTAATTGTGTGTTGTGTTTTCCTCAGCAAAAGGGATTTCTGTCATCATCGCATTTATATCCTTGGTGACACATTAAGTTAGGGCCTTATCTATGACCTCTTTGGCTTCATCATGATGAGAGGTCTATAGTTTAGAGAAGTAGTTTGCAATTACTTTACTTATTTCACCTTCTTCAAAGACCATTTTACCATCTTTATCTTCAATAGCTGAGAACTTATTCTCTGAAAATGTATTTTGTTTTAAGAAAATCTTATTTTATACTTAATATATTTGTTAAGGTATATATTTATAAATCAAGTGGTGATTGTCTTGTGTTTCCTTTCTGCTTGAGAAGAAAGTTGTCATGTTCATGTCAGATATCAATTTTTTCAAATATAAAATTGCTAATCATTTTAATCTGGCTACCATATGTCTAAATCCTATTTGTTTTTGGCTTTTTTGAAGGTTTGAGTTTCGGTCTAAACTCTTTTTGGTTGAAATAAAAGTATAGATTTGTATCAATATGAGGACGTTATAGTTTCATGTATTTTATTGATAAAAAAATTTACAGTACGGACCCTAATATGTTAAATACCAAACCTAAACTGATGTGCAAAATCACCTCAACCAAAAAGTTATACATAGGCGAAAATCATATTTATAAGATTTAACCAAAATGTCGTCGTCCATGACACATTATGTTTGTTATTTTGTTAATAATTTATAATCAGATAAATTAGTTTTTTTGTATGAATCAAATAAACTAGGTTTTAAAATTTTAACAAAAAAAAAAGAACTAGTTTAGCAACGTGTAAAATAATAATCAGTCTATAAATGATTTTGCATAAAAATTAGCATGACATCACATAAATATCGTGAAATAACATGTTTTCATATAAGGAATAGTATGTTATATTTTCACATGATTTCAAATAAGGAATAATATGTTATTTGTTTGTTAGAATCATTTGTAAGTAAGATTGTAGTAAAGCTCAAACTGGTTTTTTAAATAAAACACTAAATTCATTTAGCAAGGAGTAATTTCAAAAATAAATTGTTTTGCTCACAGAAGAATTATTAGGGATACTAGGTGTGCTCGGTGTGGGGAGGAACAAGAGTCTATTAATCATGCTCTGTTTTTTTGCTCGCCAGCCCTTCAGGTTTGAGCTTTGTTTTGCATTCCGTCACCCCCGAGTATATTTCCCGGGGCGTCTATTTAGTTTAACTTGGATTATCTGTTTCGGCTGATGACGGTCAAGGTTGATTGCCAGATATTCCCTTGGATCTTATGGCACATTTGGAAAGCGAGAAATGCTTTCTGCTTTTCTAGTAAAGTTATCGATTTGCAAAGGGTGTTGAGTATGGCCGCTGCTGATTATGCGGAATGGTCATCGGTATGGTTAGGGGTATCAAATTGTAAGGGCACTCCTTCGTTTTGGAATTCTGTCAAAAAATTTCACCTAGTTTTCCCTACCACAACTAATATGCAGTTTACGGGCTTTAAGTACTTTGTGGACGTGTCATGGAAGACTACCGACCGTTACTCTGGTTTCGGTTGGTATTGCTTCTCAGATTCAGTGGGTGGAGAACGGATGGGAGCCAAGGGTTTTTCAAGGTGTCTTTCAGCTACACATGCGGAGGTGGAAGCGGTACTCTGGACTATGGAATCCTTGGTGGCCCTTCACATCTCAGAAGTGGAGGTTTCGACAGACTGCGAGATGTTGGTGAAAATCTTGGATCAACCGGAAGAGTGGCCTACTTTTAGTCCATACCAAGAGATGTTCGCGCGGTTATGCTCTTCTTTCTTGGTTTTCTCTTTATCAATCATTCTGAGGTCGATCAATCATAAAGCGGATACTTTGGCCCGCTGGACACAAAAATTCCTTTATAATCGGTGAACCATCGCTTTATTATGATTTTTTTTTTGATACTTTCTTTTATGTCGTTGTCAAAAAAAATCAAACAAAAAATTTGCTTGCACTCATTATATATATAAAAGCAGGGTTGTCTCTTCTGGTGCTGACACATCAGCAATTTAATTTCCTATAATCAACCAATAGTATTATCAGATTAAACACACATCATATAAATTAAAACGACATCATCATAAAAAAATAACTTACTCAAATCCATACGATTCTGTGAAAAAAAAAATTAACCTCTGCTTCACTACTTCTTCGATCAATATGCTTAACAAATAAATGATTCTCACCTAATGTAAAATTTTGTTTCCGCCTAATTGTTGGTCCATGAAGGAGTAATACATGCTAAACCAGAGGTCAATAATTTTGCCTTATTTACAAACTTTAAAAAACCGCACTTGCTTCATCATTCTCTCTAAAAATTTCCCCTAAAAGGAGGTTTTCAAAAATATCAGTACATCAAATTGATAACTAAAATATCAATAAGTTAATCAGTTCATGCAGTCCTTCAAGTAACCATTATTTCTCCAGAAGACTCGATGTGTGATATCAAACCAAGAACAATGCTCGTAGAATTGGTTGAGACAGCAGATCTAATCATACGGGATGAAGCACCAATGGCACATTGTCACACTTTTGAAGCATTAGATCGACATTAAGAGATATCATGAGTTTTACCGACCCATATGCAGAAGTGAAACTATTTGGGGGAAAGAAAATTCTGTTAGGTGGAGATTTCAGACAAATATTACCAGTCATCTCCCAAGGAAGCAGACAAGATACAATTCTCTCAACACTTAATAGATCTTACATTTTGCAAAGTTGTTACATTGCCACCCTTACCAAAAACATGAGAGTGAAGCAAGACGAAAAAAACTTTGTTGCATGGATTTTACAAGTCGGGAATGGCGAGGCTAAAAGAGTCAATACTCTGAACAAAGCGTCTCTACAAAATTACTACATAGAGATCGAAGACACATTACTCTTGAAAAAGGAGAAAAATCAATGAGAGAAATGCAGGAATCAACATTCCCAAATCTCGAAAACTCTTTCCAAAAACCGTGCATATCTGCGAGGTCGTGCCATCCTAACACCAGGAAATGAAACTGTTGATAAGGTAAATGATTTCTTTTTAGCAAAAATTGGAGGTGAGATGAAAGAGTATCTTAGTGCTGACAGTATCGCCGATGATGATGACCTTGATGGAGTTAACCTTGTATACACTACATAGTACCTAAATGCAAGTGTTCGGGATTACCAAATCATCACCTACCTTTGAAGCAGTATGCCCCAATCATATTGTTAAGAAACATAAACCAAAAGCAAGGTTTATGCAACGGGACTAGACTGCTTGTTACTCATTTAGGTGAAAAGGTACTTGAAGCAGAGGTACTAACCGGCACCAATGTCAAGAAAAAAGTGTGTATCCCAAGGATCATCATGACAATGGCAAATACAAATTGTCCATATAAAATGCGAAGACGACAATTTCCTGTTATAGTTTGTTATGCAATGACAATAAACAAAAGTCAAGGCCAAAGTTTACAAAATGTGGGTATCTATCGACCCAAGCCTGTATTTAGTCATGACCAACTCTATGTTGCTTTATCTCGCGTCACATCAAAAGAAGGACTACGAATTTAGAGTGCCACCACACAAAAAGAAAACAAATTAGCCTTTAAAAATGTTGTATACAAAGATATTTTCAATAATCTTCATTATCATGCCACATGTAATTTCATATACAATAAATACCCATATCAATGTACAGAAGACTTCAATGTTGTAATTTTAGTGGTTCTAAATTCTACAGAAAGGAACCGAGAAGAACAACTTTAACCACTTGAACATGGCCAATATTCATCAAAGTAGTCTCGACTATTGACAAAATATTCAGCCGAAATATTGTTCATCAATATTTAAAACATTTGTTTATCTTTCCGTAATAAACCTCTCATAGTTCTCCCAAACTTTTCAAACTTTAAAAAAATTACAACAAAATGACATAACTTAAAAAAGGATCCCGCCGCGTAGCGCGGGCACTTATCTAGTAGCCTTAATATCGGTGCAGTCACTAAAAATCTGTCACGTGTCAGACAAAAAAAAGAATGATTTTCTGTGATAGTGGCAGTTAATGTAATAATTTTCACATAAAACAACCTTTTTAATTGAATATTTATATTGAGTAAGAGCTGAGCGATGATCAACCAATCAGAGAAGACCAGAAACAAACTTTGTCTAACGATAATACCCGAATTCGTAATTAAGTACAAAGTCAGGGGTTTTTTTGTACTCTCACTCAAGCCTAAACTATATACCTCAGAGTTGGCTACACGTGGGTCCCATTTTCTTTTGGTCTAACTAACTTTATTAACTATTTATGCTTCATTTTATTTTTAACACACTTCTAACTTAGGCTTATACCAATCAACTACGAAAATGTCATTTTTGGTTGACATATGTGATTTTATATGTTACATTGATAAGACAGTGGTATAATATGATATTTTGATAAAGAGATTAAGATACGTGAAAATAAACCGTGTGATAAATCATTTTTTGAACGAAAAATATTATGATAAATTTGTAAATTAAGTTTTGTGGATTTTTTCTTTTTGGTTTTATTTGTGGAATATTAGAATATACGGTATTCTTACAACTACATATCCACATTTATGTATATACGTAGTTTGTATTACAACTTTCATATATACAGTTTTTATACATTTACATTCATTTACATTTAGATTTTTAAATTTTTACTTATTTATATTTTTAGATTCACATTTATTTAAGTCGGTATTCATAGTTATTAGCTCCATATTTTTGTGTTTTATATTATCAATAAATCACCTGTTTTAATTTATTTTTATTTTATGTTATTCATAAAATATTTACAAATATAGATATAGATATAGTAATATAAGCCATTTTTACTAATCTGAATATATTTATAAATAATCATACTATACTTTAGGAAAATACAGTTTGAAGAATAAATAACAAAATTAGTTATAAATTATATGTTACCTTTTTGAAATTGATGACTATATAATATATAAGCTTTAATATATTTGTATACAAATCCTCTATATTTACTTTTTTGGGTAAACATAGTAAGTGTAAAATTTACTTTATATTAAAAACTAATACACAAATTTTCTGTATGATAAATCTGTTTTAAAATTAAAATAATAATAATAATATCATCAAAAAATAACATAACAATAACCAAATATTATAAATATGTTTTAAAATTAAAATCTTACGTAAATTATAATGCTAACACATCAAATATTGTACCATTATCAATGCACAACCAAGTACATTCAAAAACATTAAAGCCGGTATTACGTCTGTAACATTTCAAGTTTAGAAATGATTTGAGATAAAATGATTCTATATGTAACTGAAAATAATGTAACATCTAAATACTTCAACTTTAGCGAATTTCATAACAACAATAGTCTGATTTGTATACCCTAATGAAACCTTCTCTTGGACAGTCTCAACATATTTCTTTCAAAGTACACACCCAATTCGAACATCATTGTATATAATAGATTTTAACAAAAATGTATATATTTTAAAATAAAATGATTAAAAAATGATCCATATTTCCAGAGTCGAATAATTTTGACTTTGATTTTCCATTGCTGACTTATTGGTTTAAGAACTCGGATGGAATGGAGAATCATTTTTAAATATCAAATATAGTGGTTTATTTGTTTATGTTTTTTGTTGACTATAAATTTGTATCACTTCAAACTTATACATGGGATGGAAGACATTTAAACTTAATTTTAGGCTAAGGTGAATGTGGTTTAAAAAACACTAAATACATTAGGAAAAA
>JAKUCM010006643.1:0-31022 GCA_023374145.1 Lepidium sativum | reverse complement strand
GACTCAATAATGGCAAAAAAAATTCTTTGCAAAGGGAACAGGGGTAAAACGTATTAAAATCGCAAAATAGTAGAATTATAAAAAAGAAATTTAGACTATTATAGTCAATTAAAGGTCATAAAATACTAATTTAGCAATTCACCATTTAATATTTGTGAAAATGCACAACCTATCAACCAAATTTACAAGGATTATTAATGAGCTAAATAAGGATTAAAAAAAGTCCAAATGGATTTTTATTGATGGTGTTCAATTACAAAAAAAAAATTCGAAATTCTACAACTATAGATATCTAGGATTTTTTCCTTTCCTCCTACCCTTTCTTTTGAGACTTTTGTTATATAGCTGGCGACCTCGAACAGTTTTCTCCTTTTTCTTCGTCAAACTTGTTCCCCTCTGCTTCTCACACTCCACTTTCTTCGAACGGTTATTTAGCATTCAAATTCATTTCTCTCTTTCTTGTGGATTTGATATACTTTTTGATCTTTCTTCTATGGACTTTAGTGTGTCAAATTGTCAAGGTCCGGTATCAACAATACATAAAGAAAAAAAACTCAAAACTATTTTTTATCATCCGAATTATTATTAAACCCAAACAAAAATACAAAATAACTACATAATGATTGTTAACAAAAAGCTATTACATAAGAGAGAGAAGTCAAGTCCAAACATCAGGACAATCAAAGAGTAAACTATTAGAACACAAACACAAATACCGAAAAAATGACTTGAACATAGCTTCTAAGACTATGTAAGAGCCTCAGTCTCTCTGTTTCACGACTTGAAGCAAGCTATCTAAGAGCTCTACTTCCGATCTATTTGACATTACTCATTCAGAGTCTTAAGATCCAGCCAATTCCACAGTTGGGGTTTCCTTTAGACCAAGAACCATTAATATTTCATTTCAACCAATTAGGAAAAGTTGCATGCCATAATCTTTTCAGAAGTGGGGGCAGCTTGTTTCGTTATGTAACATAGGTCATTAAGAGTTTACATCTTCTAAAGAAAATTAATTTACCTAAGCTTTAATGTTACTAGTAAATAGCTCCTCACTGATCAATACATATTAAACTCACAGAACTTGTAGTTTGAAACCATATTATATATATATATATATATTATAACACACACAAAAATTGCAATAATGTGAATTGTAACTGAAAATAATATATATGAAGTAAATAGTCAAACATGACAAATTATTAAACTAGACCAGCATTGAACTTTATACCAGTTTCTGGTAACCACAAGTTCCCTTGTATGAACTGAGCCACCGTAAAATTATTTGCCTCAGCCGAAGTATTCAAAACATGGTATCCTGGCCACTTGATACGGCGGTCAAGGCTAGACCCTGGTCCGCTGTTCATATACTCGGCATAGTACAATGTATTCAACGCAAAATCTCCATTCCATTCGAGCCATCCTTCTGGTTTAAGCACATTACTCATATAGTTTTGTAAGAACACTGTCCTAGAATACAATTTCCACGGCCGACCTAAGTAAGTAGCCGTGGTATTCACATACGGAAGTAGGTCGGAATCAGCAGTAATATTGCTGAATTGGATTGTGAATCCAGTTGGCTGGTTTGGATCTTTACGTCCTTGAGCTGTGATACTGTTCTTTTGGCTTTGTAAGCCTTGTTTGGCTTTGATTTGGCAGTCTTGGAAAACCGCGGTTGCGTCTCCAAATATGAAATCTACGGTGCCTGTTATGATGCATTCTCTAAAGAATTGACGCATTGTATGTGCATAAAGAGTGTCTTGGTAACCTCTCATTGCGCACCGATAAAAAACTCCGAGGTCCGAGTCTGATCTTATTGCTACGGCTTGGTGTTTTTCTGGTCCTGCTGTGTTCTGGAATGTTATGTCTCGTGCAAGGAATCCTCTTCCACTCACAGCTGCCAAATGAATTTCTAATCAGTTCAAAATCTTAGGTGTGTGTAAATGAAATGTTATAATACAATATTGAGTACAAATTGTTTTTATACAACCATAATAATTTCTCAAAGATAAAAGGTTCAAAATTCAGAAGTAAATAAATTGAGAAATGTTTTTCTTTGGTTAATTCTGTGTATTTTTTCGGTTGATTTGAGATTTTTACGTTATAGAAATTTCTATTAAATTATATATAATTTTGTCAATGACCTATGACATAAACTCATCATAAATCTCCAATTAACTATGATATGTAGTAAGGTGAAATCAAGCTCCAAATACTTAAGCTATTAGTTAGAGCATTTAAACGGTCAAATTGTATTTTAGAATCAACTTATACTTTGATTTCGTTTTTAACAAACAATTTTAGATAAAAATAAAAATAAATGACTTATTATAATTATTTTATATTTTTGACAAAATTATATATATATATATATATATTTCTTTTTTATCGGATATATAATAAATTTCTATATATTTGTTATTGTCATTTTTCTAATATTATACTTATCTATGATTATTCCACCAATTCATCCAAAAAGTTTTCTATTTGATTTGGATTTTTCCTTGGATCCACGTCTTAGTGAGTATGTTTCTATTTATAAGTGATCTGTGATCATATGAATATAATATATAAAAAGTTCAATATGTTACTAACCAAAAGTAGCAGACCGGAAAGTAGTCCAACCATCGATGAAGCTCCGGTTACCAGTAATCACAGTAGCATCAATACCATCACCAACCATCATAATATTCCATTTCTTCTTCTTTATCTCCACATTCTCCACATACACACCTCTTTTCACATGAATCACATATCTCTTACTACCGTAATCCGGCGCAGCCAAAACCGCGTCGCTTACCGTCGTGAAATTTCCAGTCCCATCGGCGGCTACAACGGCATCAACAGCCATTGGTAAGCCATCAGTCTGCAGCAACTTCCGATCACCAGGTTTCACCCACGAAGGAAACTTACTAAAGCCACTATGAGATTGAGCCGTGATTTGGGCTTTACTGGGCTTGGGCTTTAGGGGAGAGTGAACCATTGTTAGTAGTTTTCGGACGGTTGTACTGACCCGGTTTAAACCACCGGCTACGATTTTTTTAATAATTCCACTAGTACCCTCGAAACCGTCTAGACACGTGTCCTGATTGGAAAGTGCGGCGCTTATCCATGTCATTAGATCTGATCCAATGTTTCCTGTACTGTTGTCTTTACCTGACAGTCAAAGTCTAATGTAAGTACTATTTATTATGCATTTTAATTATTACTGTATATTTTATCCTAGAGAATATAATTGTCTCAAAATCCAACTTGTGATTATGTAAACATATTCACTCATGAATTAACATTAATTACATGGAAAGAATAACTAGTGGGTTACCGTCACCATTTGATTCGGTAATGTCAACCATAATCATGTCTCTATCTTTTAATGATCCACCATCAAAATAAACGAAAAACTTACTTAAGAGTTTGATTTTGATATGTTACTAAACGAATTTAATACTTTTTTACCTTTAATGTTTTAGTTAAAATTTTGTATATTAAAAATATTTTTATATAATTTGACTAATCATAGTAATATAAAAAATATTAATGATAATAACATATAAATGCAGATAAATTTTTACACATGATATGCAAAATATCTTATAAACTATAAAAAAAATTTAATCTTATAAATATAATTATTTTATATTATAGTAGAAATATATTATATATGTAGTATTGTTCTTTAATTTCTTTCCAGTATATCCGAAACATAACATGTGAGTTGGCCTATTAAAGTATATAAATCGACAATGTAATTAATTATGAACATATTGCCTATTCATATTTTAATATCCAAAATACATCGCAAGATTTTCTTTCCATTATTATATTCTATTTTCACGTTGAAGACTTAATCACCAAGGGTATAACACCAAATCCACTTTCTTTTTTCAAAGCAAAAAGTCCTGAGAATCCGATTCAGCAGAGAGAAAAAAGTATAAAAGTTATCAAATTACAGAAGAAGAAGAAGAAGAAGAAGAAAAAAACAAAAACAAAAAGATGACGGTGGAGTCAATAGATGCTTAATTCGGTGGACTTCTGTAATGTTCTAATTCGTCGGTTACGAAGTAATTGTACAACTTCGTTTCTTGATGTCGATGGACAATGCAAAATTTTAATGATAATAATAATATTTCAAAAAAATCAAATAGTAAAACTAATAAAATTTAAAAAATTGCTCATTTTCATGTTTTCTTCAGTATCTTGCTTTTGTGGTCCATTGTTTTTATTGTTTCAACAGTGGTCCAACGTTTTTGGTATTGATAAATTTGGTGCACAATTTAGTACATTAAGAAGTTCATTCAATAATAGAATGAGTAATGTGTAAGAAACAAAAAAGATCTCTAAATTTTTCATAATATAAGAAACTATATCTCATACGAAAAATGTAATATACATGAATATCTATATAATTAAAATTTCTTTTTTTCTTAATAGTTTCTTAATATAATTTAATCAGTCGTATAAAATACTGTCAAATATCAAATTTAAAATAGAAACACGAAATATATTTAAGATAAAATAGAAAAAGAATATTTAATCTATATAGTAGAAGAATTACAATTAGTAATAAATTGGTGAGACGGCAATTAACCTTAGAATGTAACAAAAAAATAATTATATTCTTTTCATCTCCACGTCAAATCTTTTACTTGGTAAGATTTGTATTTTCGTATATAAGAAAATAACTTGTGTTTTAAAACAATTTTAACAGGTTCATATATATTTATTTATTTTTGGTAAAAATAAATTCATATTTTGCATGCAAAAGCAAAGGAAAAAGAGTAAGTGTTAAAGATTTGTACCATCGGAATTTTGAGAGGCAGAGATGATCCAAGAAAGCTCTTCAGAGGCAGAATCCAGAAGATCAATGCAATCAATAATAGCATTTCCGATTCGTGAATTTCCGATTTTCTTATCAAATTTTGATACTAAATCTCCAGCTTTTTTGATGGCGTCGACGGCGGTTTTGGCTGCTCCGGCGAACTCTAACGGCGGGACTCTCAAGCATTCAATTGGCACAACTTCGTTAGAAGAAGAAGCCTCTTTGTGAGCGGAACATATTGAGAGAATAAGAAAGACAAAGACGACTGATGAAGCTACTTGTTGTAACTTCGTCATCTATATCTCTTGTAGAAACTTGAAGACAGAGTAAGAGTTGGTAATGAGACTGTGTCTCTCTCACTGTATACTCTCGTTGTGAAGAGATACAATTGAAGAATGGTGGTGAGTGATGTGTGATGTTATTTATGAGAGAGAGTCTGGACTTTATAATCCAAACCGAATATCCGAACCGAAACTAAACTAAATTGGATATTGGATATGATATTTGAAACCGAAAAGTATTTGATGGAATACATATAGATATATTGGAGTCTGCCAAATATTTTTGGTATTCTCTCAAGTAAATTTTTAAGAAAAAGATTTCGTGTTTTTGGAATATTTAATTGATTAATTTTTGAATTTTTTATAAAAATACATAGTATTATTATTTGAGTATTTAGATATTTTTTGTTTTTAAAATAATATTATTTTTAATATTCAAACTGTTAATATCGATCAAACTTAGGCTAAAACTGAACCGCAATTATTTTGATACCTATATAGATACAAAAGAAGTCCCAACCAAAATATATTTCTAAGGCTAAAAGAGAGGATGAGTTAGGCTGGCTTTTTATACCACAAGTTATGGAAACACAGAGCTTTTTATTTTTTATTTTTAATTTCTGAAGTCGAATTGATAGATTTGGACTTCACAATTAAAAACAAATGTCATTGAAACTTCGGATCTTTAGTTGAAAATTCGTCGGACCACAATCTACACGTTACTATTTTAAACTTGAGGACGACATTATTCTGTTAAACAAATGTATCTAATGAGAGCATATGACCTAAAATATGCTAGCATTATTATTGCGTAACGATTATAATTCCAACTTATACCTCAAATGTAAAAATTTACTTTTAGCGAAAGAATCGTTTTCAATTAATAACATACGTGACAATATTCATCCACACTGTAAACATTGGATGTTTCCAGTTTCCTAACTCTCAATTCTTTTTCGTTGTAACTTTTATATATTTGTTCTCATAATCTTTTTTCAAAAGTTAATTATTACTACCAATATTACCAATATGATAATACCATATTTCTAGATATACATCACACAACAGTTAAAATATAGACTTTTAACTTAAAATTAATTGGTAATAAGTGGAAAGCTCCATATTTTATTTATATTAGAGAGAATCTCTTCTAACTTTTAATGTGAGATAGCATCTCTAATACGTCTCCTCGATATGATGACTCTTTAGTCAGTGGTCTTGATATATTTGGGGATAAATCGAAGACACCAAATTTGGATGTGAGTTATCGATGATTGGACCATCTATAGATCGGACCAACTATGGGTTGGATCGACTTGGACAGTATAAATCGTGGATTCTAATACCATTATAGAATATGAGTTTCCAACTCAAAAACAATTGATAATAAAGAAAGAGGTACATATCTAATATATATTAGAAAAAATCTTTTCCAATTTCCGATATGAGATAATATCCTTGAGAACAATAACTCATCCCATTTTAATTAAATGATGAACCTCATTTTTTTCCATAGTTTTCTTTTAGAAAATAAGGAGTTGATTAAAGTTTAAATTTTTTTACTGAAAGTCTATTATTTATTCATCAACTTGGGTGAATGAGGTTTTAAATGGATGGCCATGACTTGTGAATGATTACAATTAGATATATTTTTAGTGTAAGAATTGGTGATAAAAGTGATATAATAATTGACCACGATTAACTTTTAAGTTTTTCTTATTTTTACAATGCCAAAAAAGTAATAGATAGATTGAATGTAATTTAAATGAATGGTAACGAATATTGGATATGATTTTAATATAACGGCTGATGATAAAAGCGATGTAATATATAAATATATAACCAAAATTATTTTGCAAGATTTTCTTGTTTTCTTAATGTCAGAAGAATGAGATAAACTCAACATAAATTTTTAATGAATGGTCGTGAAGGACTTTCACATATGTTAGTAAGATTTTAACCTAACAATTGATGATAAAAACGTAATAATGAAGATCAATTTTTCGATATTATTTATTTTCTTAATGTTGTGAAAACAAAATAGATTGGACAAAATTTTCAATGAATGTTCATGAATAAATTTTGAAAAATATTAGAGTTTAATCTAATAGTTGAATTTAAAACAATGAAATATTAAGATTAATTTTGGAGATGCTCTTAATCAGGTAACAAATATGATAATTGTGCTAAGATTATAGATTTGATTTCATAGTTTAGAGTATTTCAATTGGTACTATAAATCTCATTCTAAACTTTATATTTAGAGGAAAAATGTCTTCAATGATACTCTATTTCTTACTTTTAAAATAGAGATCTCTATTTTTTCTTCCAAATTTGGAGGACTCTATGTATTCTTTTATTTTTAAAATAATAATTTTCTTTACAAAACAGTTCTATTAATTTAGTGTATTATTATTTTATACCTAAACAAAACAATATGATCAAAATATACATATTATAAAATTTTAATTATTTTACTAAAACAAACTATATTTAAAATCTATAAAAATTTATTAAATATTATTAAAATGATAATTATTATATAGTTTATCAAATTTTCAAAAACTATTATGAAAATGCAACAATAACATAAATATATATATATATATATATATATTACTAATCTAAGAAATTTATTTTAAATTAATTATGATTTTACTTCTTTTTTTTGTCAACATTGTACCACAAATGGTCGGCCCATTAGCCAAGTTCTTGCAAATGCAAGCGGGGGGACTCTATCCCAGGATGTGCAAGTGCGCATGTCTCTTGTGAACATAGTACCTGCCAATAGCCTAAATGCCACTTGCATGATTTTACTAATTTTGTTATTAACTATTTAATATAAATAAGTAAAATATATATTTTTGAAAAGTAAAGGGACATCTTACAAATTAATAAATTTATTTAGAGTAGAAAATTTATTTTGAAATTTTTTTTTCCGATGCCATATTGTTATGTGTTAAATTATGGGTTTCCAACTCAAAACTAATTAACAATAAGTGGAGAACGTCTTATTTTATAGATAGTAGATTATAATGGTCACAATTTCTGATGTGGGACAAATACATTCTAACACGTCCCCTCAAGATGATAGGTGGTATAACCGAATATCTTAAAATACCACAACATACATATCAATATGATACATGCATGTTGGACCAAATCTACAACAAACTTAGAAATTTTGATGGATCAGAACTTTGAACTTTAATAATATATTAAACTATGGACTTTTAACTTATAACTAATTAGTAATAACTGAAAAAACCCTTATCTTATATATCGTATAATAGAATGGTTTTGCGTTCGTAAATCTTTTTTCAGTATGATATTCTCTTTAGTGAGAAAACAATTTCTAGAGATAAAAGATATACCAAATGGACAAGTGGGACCAACGAGATGAATTGGAAAAAAAAACCTTTAAAAGTTCGTAACTATCAATAATTCGAGAATGATGTGAGATGCGATCTAAAGAAACTTGGGGCAAATCTTTGGGAGTGAACCCGTTTACACGTGTTCTCTCAAACCATTAGCCTCATCGGGACATGGTTTCTAATTTTTTCCTTGACAAATAATTTCTCACGTAATAATACTATAATGTATAAAATAAGACCAACAAATAATATAGTATATAAAATTATAAATAATTAGATCCAACACGTATTTAAAACGAAGATATACGGAAGATTTAGTAAGATATAAACATCATTAATAGTTTTTATTTTGTTATCTGAATCTGAAATATAAAAGAATTAAAAAGTATAACGATATAAAACTAACATTAGACCGCAAAGAAAATAATAAATACAATCAGTCTACAATACATAGAAGATGATTTGAAGTTATTGTACTGATAAAGCCAAACCCATACGATTAGTACCTGAATATCATCTAAAGAATTTCCGAAGGACATTTCAACAATAGGATTTCAACCAAAAATAATGACTTAAATCATTTTGAGAGGCTTCCTCTGAAGAAAAAGAGTCCTACACTTGATATTGCCAAAGCCGATATAGACCACCTGAACTAGGAAAGACCAAACTCCAAATTGGAGAACTACAAACATCAACACTCAATCCAACAAGATTAGAAACATATATAGCTGAGAACATAAGGAAATCCGCAACCTAAGCTCCATCATACGCTAACCAAGATTACTGTAGAGGAGAAGACAAGCATCACGCATAATTTAAAGTTACAGAAAAAACCTAAAAACTGTAACCAAAACAGAGACCAATCAAAGTGAAGGAGGCTCGCCGCAAAAATTACCACACCAGAGAAAAGCACCGGCGTAGAGGTCTTTGAGTCTGAGATCCGACATGATCTTAGACTCAAAGGAACACATCACCAGATCAGAAAAGCCAGGTCCACGCCACCATCGACTATAGGAGAGGCACGACAAGCTCCGACAACGATATCATCGGCGTCACAGCTCAGGCACGAGCCTACTTTTCACTTTGAAAAGGTTAAATCAAAACAGAGAAATCTAGATCGCGAGACGACAAAGGACCGTCAGAGCTATTGATGGCCAAGCTTTAGACTGACTGTAATGTTACCAGCGAGATATGGCGAAGATATCATGAGCTTTAGAGAAAATGAAACCCTTAATTATTTCTATGATAATAAATACCATTATTTTATTAAGACTGATCCATTTTCACTCATTTATATTTTTTCATAAATCTTTTGCATTCACTCAATTATATTGATAAACCAAACTGAAATACAAAATAACTATTACATGAATTGGCCACAAGATATCTCTGAAACACTTTCTAAAGATGAAGAAAAATCCACAAATGTTTCGATAATAGTTGGAATATAATGGCCCAAAAGCTTCTAATCCATCCAGCAAAATGGAGTTAGAAACAAAATCAAATCTAAAAGTTTTTTGAAAAATGATGAAGTCGAAAGCAAAATTCAATTATATCAAAATTAGTATATAAAGTCGGATAAGATATACGTAGACTATATTTAGCTTGAGTTCCACTGTTTTGTCTCAAATTTGAAATTACATTACGTGTTCGTTAAGATATTTCAGGATGAGTTTTTCTTATTTTCCACAAACACAAATATAAAAGCCTCCAAATATTAATGTCTTTGTCTTGAAAGAAAATTGGTTTTGTCTTCTTTTAAATAGAAAAGAGAAAGCGGAAATGTCGGGCTCCAAATTGAAAGAAGAATTGCGAAGTCATGTGTCGGTGCCTCACACTATCATTTGTTTAACACTGAAATTATAAGTCAATTTTTTATTAACATATTTCCTCTGTTTCTAGAAAAAATGATATTTTGAAATAGTTTTGTTTCAAAAAGATTGATGTTCTTTATTTCTAAGGCATATTTAGTTTAATATTTCTAATCTTACCTTATTCTTTCTAATATTTATTAATAATTAATATTTTCTTTATATTTTTCTATTAATAAATAAAGACATAAATGAAATTTCAAAAACTTTTTAAATATATGTGATAATCTTAAAATATTGTTTTTTCGGGAATCAAAAGACGATTATATAATTTTTTCTTTAAAAAATTAACATTTTTTTGTTAATATTAGATCGACAAACCCAATCCATAACCTAAACTTTATTCCTAAAATTTATTTTTTAAACTATCGTAATGTAGAAAGTAGAAATCGAACCAAATCATTAATTGGATCATCATTAAAAAATTAGCATTAATTATACAAAACAACACCTTTTTTTGATAACTCATTAATTGATTATCATTAACCGATTGTTAAGAGACATAATGTATCAAGTGTTCCTAGTAATATTATGAGCAACTGCAAAATGGACACAGCGTAAGCTCAATGTCAGGTAAGCAATTAGTTTCAACATAGGGGTCCTTGCCAAGTTTTCCACAACGTAAGCTCAATGTCCCAGAACTTTCTGCATAAACAGTATACGTAACAACAGTTACCATATATGTAAGTTTAGAGAGTAACCTCCAAAGTAATTTGAAAATAACTGTCGAGCAATTTATCTGCAATCTCAATTCCAACAACCAAGAAAGCATCCAATCCAAAATTGCAGAAAAAATGACTACAATACTTGTTCAACTCTCAAACAAAAGAAGAATAAAAAAGTTGTAAGAAGTTGCAATGCTAATCTAACAACAGTATCTTTCACACATAATCCTATCACAGTGGCAATTCGCACTAATGTTATAATGACATAGTCAAGAATCAATCCACTTATTGTTTTCTCCATCATCTTCATCACTGCCATTTTCAAAATCTTCAGCAAAAGACAAGCGGGAGGATCCCTTAATCTTTCTCTTCTTGTTACGCTTCTCTAGCTACAATTGCTCTTTCTTATAAGTACAAAAAAACCGATGAAACTCAATCCAAAAACAATATCTATAACTCTGATGAGTGGACCTAGAACCAAACTCACTCTTGCCGAAGGTTCTGCAGTTTCTCCTTCCCTTCTTCCTCAAACTTATTACGGATATTAACCTCTACAGACATGACAGACAAAATTTGACACCATTACCTAGATGAATGTTAACGGATAAAGAAGAGGAAGAGAAGATAATGATTAAATTGAGGTCCGTGGAAGAAATGGATGAAACATAAGTTCATTACAAAACATAAGCAAAGATTGTTGACAAAATTGGAAGCGACGGTCCGATTTGCTGCATCATTGGTTCCGATGATGCTACAACGCCATCGAGATGAAGAGTTTGGCTCGTCTCGCCTTCGATCGCCATCAGAGAGAGAGGAGGAAGAAAAAAAGATATCGGGAAAATGAGAGACGACGAGTCGAGATCCTTCATTTCTATTTTTTTCAGCCAAAAAACCCATCAAATCTTTGCTCGACACGTGTACGGTTCTTAAAAAAATTTAAGTCTCTCTTTTAATAGACAGTTCTTCGCAAATTAAGCCAATTTTCCTTTAAAAAATTACAATTAATTGATAAGATACCCTCATTAGAACCTCTGATAGAGATGCTCTAATTACAAATTGGAGTCGTCGATCTAAGAGAGGCCCACGTAAGGTTGTTGCTGAAGTAGGTCAGATGTTGATCATTGTTTTCCCAAAAGAATATATCTGGTCCTGCAGATTGACGAGGTGGAAGTGTTTCGAATGGTCAGGGCAGAAGAGTTTCTATTACGATTTGAAGGTAAGCGCCAGTTCTCCTCATAAGTTGCTTGCTGAACTATGTGATTGGTATTTATAGCAATTTGAGAAGGGCAAGAAGTTCCAGTAATGTCGAGTAAATGTCTCAGGTCACTCCAATTATTACAGTTCATTCCATCACCCAATTTGCATGAAAGGAAGCGATTAGCAAGAGGTCTTAATGCTAGAAGGAATTTCCATATCCAAGAAGAGTTAGTCTTGGCTTTGGCATTTCAAAAATTCTGTGTTTTAAGCATATGATTCCCCATTTGAAACCCAAGTTGAGCAATATCCTCCATTTCTTTCACTGGAACTCTAGCAAGGAAAAGTGTTCATTTGTCCTCGTTTATCTGAAGCCCTGAAATGGCTTGAAAAGAGTTGAGAATATTAGAGATACCATTCAGAGATGTGATGGAACCATCGAAGAATATCCTTAGATCATATGCAAAAGCGAGACGCGAGTTTTGAGGGTCCTTTCAAAGAGGGTGATATCGAATATGTCCATTTCTATAGCCTTGGTTAAGTAGTTGGGAAATAATTTCCTTTGCCATGAAAAACAAAGTAGGATATAGAGGATCTCCTTGTCGTGGTCCTTGCGTTCGTTTGAAGAAACCACCCAACTCTCCATTAATGTTCATAGAGAAATAAGTTGTTGTCAAACATTGTTCAATCCAACTTTGCATTTTTGTAGGGAAATCCGCAATTCTTATAATCTCCATGATAAATTCTCATTTCACGCTGTCAAATGCTTTCCTCAAGGCCACCTTAAGTAATCCCCTAGGAGTGACTCCACCTTTACCTGATTCTTGGGCCATCTCAGTATCTAAAACTACATTCTTAGTAAGTAACCTCCCTTTGATGAAAGCAAATTGAGAAGATGAGATCATTTGTGGTAGTAAAGGTTGCAATTTGGAAGTTATAATCTTGGATATGCCATTGTAAATAACATTGCAACAAGATATAAGACGAAACTCATTCAACTTGTCTGCTCTGGGACGCTTTGGAATCAGATAAATGGTTGTTGAATTGGTATGTTTGAGCAGAGACGCAGAAGTAAAAAATTCTCTGACTGAGTCAATGATATAAGCACCAATTATTTCCCAAGTGTGCTGGTAGAATTCCGTTGTGTACCCATCAGGACCTGGGATTTCATTTTGTGGCATATCAAACATAGTGGATTTTATGTCAGCATCCGTGATCGAGAGGACTAAACGTCTTTGTTGAAATTTGTTGCATCGAAACAAAACCAGCCCAGGAAAAGAGTTGAAATCACTTACTATCATCGGTAGAGGGGTTGGTCCAAGGAGAGACTTAAAATATGCAACACACAGTTGCTGAATTCCCACTTTTGTTTCAACCTTGGTGCCTTCTTCATTAAGTAGGTAGTGAATATAATTCACTGCTCTTCTAGAAGCTACCACTCAATGAAAGTATGATGAATTAACATCACCACTCTTTAACCAATTTACTCGTGATCTTTGCTGCATGAGTTTTATCTCAGCGTTCACAAGTGTTTCCCATTTTCTGGGGCGACGTGCTCAGCTGCTGCAAACATAGTAGATGGAAAGTTACGTACCCTATTCTAACATTCAGTTAGAGTGGTATGTGCTTCTTTTTTTTTTTTTGAAGATATGACAAAAGCATTCCCTATTTAGGTCCCTAATCTCTTTTTTTGAAACCCTTTAATTTCTGAGCAAGTACAAACTGAGAGGAACATGTAACATTTGAACTATACCAATAGTTGATGACACGAAGCAGAAACTATGGGTGATCAAATAGATAGTGAGAAACCATGAAATAGGATTTCTTGTCCTTTTGTGTTCCCATGACGATGGAGATTGGTGTATGATCCAAGAAACTTGATTGTCCGTAATAGACATAAGCTATTGGAAATGATAGTAACCGATTATCATTAACAAGGATACAGTTTAACTTTTAGCAATCAGATTCTCTTCATGGTTGTTCCACCAAGTGTAAAAGTTACCGCGACTTGTTAGATCATGAACTTCCGCATTATCAATACATGCTCTGAACTCTGCCATTCCAATAGAGATCTTACTTCCCCCTTGAGAGAATCTGCTTTGGTTGAAATCACCAATGATTGTCCAAGGCTTGGTGTTGCTAGGTGTGTCATGTGACAGAAGATGAAGCTCCTCCCAGAGTCTTTGCCTGCTAATTCGACAATTTAGAGCATAAAAGGAGACGGCAGTAGTAATACCAGTAGACGGTAAAGTGGTGAAACATGTGATGAGTTGAGATAACTTGGAATGAACGGTCATCTGAATGTGAGGATGCTAAACAACCCAAATGCGCCCCAAATTAGAGAATTCATAATTTGGTTCGACCTTCCAATCTTGAAAAATGGACTGTACATACTTCGTAAACTTGAAAATCTTAACCCAAGTTTCCACTATACAACCAAAATATGGTTGGTGGTGTTGAAGCAAGGACTTGAGGTGTCTCCGCTTTACAAGATTATTACATCCTCGAACGTTCCAGCTAAAAAATTCCACCTTCATAATTATTAATTTTTATTTTTTGGGACATTTCTTCCTCGAGGTCACCAGATCATGTCTCCTTTGCTGTTTAGGGATAAGCTTATCAAGTGGGATGTAATCATCAGGATTATTATCCTCCACAGACCTATTTCCCCAAGATGAAGATTCTTCCTCTGCATAATCAGATTCAGACTGTGAAGTGGATTCCGAATAGGAGGAGTACTCCTCATGTACTTTCTTTCCTTTACCCTTAACAGTAGCTCTACTCTTATCCTTCCATTGTCGGGATGAATTTCTCCTGAGAGAATACTTCTTCTCCTGCTATGTATCAATCTGAGGATATCGTTTGACTTTTGCCTTCCACACTCTGTCAGGGATTTGACGGTTTGATTTCTTCACTTTAGCTTTAGCTTTATGGCAATGCGAATCCTCAATGGATTTTGGAGTGACAGAGAGAGCATGTGCTCAGAGTTTTAGGACACTGTTGTAATCTTTAGCTCTTTCTTCTCGTATTTCTTTGTATTGTTTGATGTTAACTAAGTGTTTGTTATGTTTGCAGAATGAAAGAAGGATAAGACTCAAGGATTTAACGAGTTCCAATGGATTGAAAGTCCATGGTACATCTCGGTGAGCAAAGCTCACGGATCATTCACTATCAAGATATGACAATTGACCCAATACTAGTAAATACCTTACTCTCTACAAACAAGAGTGTTTAAGTGATTACTTCAACAAGAAGAAGAATCAACAAGAAGAAATCCTCAAGAGATGTAAACCTTCCTCACTCACCGTAAGAACCCTTACTACTCTTTCTCTCTTCTCTCAATTTGATAAACCTCTCACATCTTCTATGTGAGACCCTTCTTTGTCTTATATTCAGTACTCTACCAAAACCCCATCATTTACTAACCAGTCTTCATCCTCCTTTTGTCATCGAAGACCATCACTTTCAGGGAGATGGGCTTGGGCCATAACAAGGAGAAGAAGAAGACATCCTATTGGACCTGCAATTGAACTAACCAACCGGCCCATTTGCGATAGGCCCAAGAAGAAAGTTGTGGAGACCAAATCGACTTATCAAATTTCTCCACCTCGATCGTCATCTCCAACACGCTAACTTTTTCGCCTTCTCCATCGCCTCTTGCGATTCTCTGCATTTCTTCACGACTCTTCGCCATATTTCACAGCAAAATCTCAGCCTTTGAATCCACCACCAAAGACCACTCTTTCTGTCTTCCATCTTCGACTACACCGCAGAAGATTCAGACCCCTTCGACTGAATACTGCCGAAGAAACAGCTCCACAACGGAGCCGATTTTCACATCTGAAGAATCCCCATAAATCTCAGCACCTCATCAAACTTCAGAATCGGCACCGACTTGGTAAGAATATCCGCTGGATTATCCATGGTATTTACTTTCTTCACTTTTATAATTTCTTCTATAACCAGATCTCTAACAAAACTCATGTGTGTTGCCATATGCTTTGTTCTCTCATGGTACACGTTGTTCTTCGCCAAACATATGGCACTTTGCGAGTCGCATCCGATCTCTACAGTCTCCTGCGGAAACCCTTAACTTCGAGGTAATCTCTTTCAACCATAAAGCTTATTTGCATGCTTCTACTAACACCATATGTTTTACCATTGGAGAAAATACTTCGTGATAATCTATACCTTCTAGTTGTTTGTACCCCTTTGCAACCAACCTTACTTTGAACCTAGAATTCTCAACCCCTGGAATCCCCTGCTTTAACTTGAAAAGCCACTTACACCCTATTGTTCTCCGAGTGTCTGTTAGGTTTAATTTCCCATGTGTGATTCTTGCATAATGAATCAATTTTCTCTTCACATGCTCTTATCCAGTTTTCTCTGTTTTTACTTCTCATAGCTTCTTAATAGGTTAGTGGTTCATCTTCTTTTATCACTTGAGATACATTGAGAGCATATATTGCAACATTCGATTCAATAAACATGCTAGGCTTTCAGATATTTCTTCTATCTCTGTCTCTAGCCAGTATGTAGTCACTGATTCTGTTTCATCTACCTCATCTTGTTCTTCATCTGAATCAATTTGAACTACTTCTGGAGTAGCTCCACCTTGCTCTGTACTTCTGTTTGAACTACCAGCATCATCTGATTTCTTTTCTTCATAAGGCAAAATAAATTAAACCTTCTTTTGAGATTTATTTTGGTTTTGTTTATGATGTTGATCCTTAGTTTGGTCAAAATCCTTATAAACCACAGACTCATTGAAAATGACATCTCTGCTGATCACACATCTCTTGTCTTCTAGAGATCAGATTATGTATCCTTTCATACCTTGTGGGTATCCTAAGAAAATTTCCTTCTTAACTCTTGGATTTAGTTTTCCTTGATTGACATGAAAATAAGCCAAACACCCAAAGCGTTTCATGTGTGAATAATCTAGCTTCCTTCCTGACCACAATTCTTCTGGAATCTTGTAGTCGATAGGTTTTGATGGAGTTATGTTCAATATATATACCACTGTTGATGTAGCTTCTGTGCAATAGGTTTCTGTTAACCCCGTTTCACTTAAAAGACTCCTGCCCTTTTCAAGAATAGTTTTGTTGAGTCTCTTAGCAACTCTGTTTTGCTGTGGAGTATAGGGATACATTTTGTGTCTTAGGACACCATGAATCTTACATTAATCATCAAACTCTTTATTGCAGTATTCCAATCCATTTGTTCTCAACCTTTTCAGCTTTCTGCCACTTTGGTTCTCTGTAAGAACCTTCCACTCAACGAATTTCTGATAGGCTTCATCTTTAGTCTTTAGAAAATAGACCCATACTTTCCTTGTATGATCATCCACAAATGACATGTAGTACTGACTCTTTGCGAGGCTTAGAGTTACATTCGGTGAACCCCAAAGATCCGAGTGCACATACTCTAAAGGTTCATTAGATATGTGTGATCCTCTTTTAAAAGATAGCTTGTGTGACTTTCCTAGGATACAAGATTCACAATCTTTAAAACTCTTCGACACTTCTGTATGAATTAAACCATCTTTCACTAGAACTTGCATATTCTTGTTGCTAATATGACCAAGTCTATTGTGCCACATGTCTGCTGAGATTTTTATTGTGCTTGTCACATTGCATTCAGCCACTTCTGCTGCTCCATTTAAGAAATACAGAGTATTCTTATAATTAGGAGTCATCACCACTTTATCTTTCTTGATCACCTTTAATACTGACCTCTTTTCTCATGTCTTCCTCGAAATTGTGTCAATAACCCTTCTGACTCTGATTGAAGTTTATAAGCTCCTTTTTCAATTAGCTCAATCTCTATTGAATAGGCAGAACTTATTATGTCCTTCTGTGTAATGGTTTCCTTTCCCACACTATACTTTAAAGTGTGAACCAAGTTCTCGAATTGTTTAGGAAGATTGTTCATTAGAATGGCTGCTTTATCCTCCTCACCAATATCAACATGTACACTAGACAAATCATATATCAATCTGTTAAACATGTCTAGATTTTCTATCCAAGTTCTTTCCATAATCCATCTTAAAACTGTATAACTTTTGTTTAAGATTGAATCGGTGTGAAAGAGTCTTGACCTAATATTCTGCTTCTAGAGCCAACCATATATCATATGCAGTTCGTTCCTTTTTCACCTTCCTTAGCACATTATCAGACAAACTTGTACCGATCAGGTTCTTAGCTCTCTTATCATTATCCTTGAACTTAGGATCTGCTTTAGCTTTAGCGAACAACTCCTCTGTGGTCTTCTTAGTGTCTTTTACCTCTTTGGTATCTTTATCACCTTTTACCTCTTTTCCTTTTGTTTCTACTTTTACCACATATCCTTCTTCTTCTTCTAGATAGATGGGTAATAGTGGTGAATCAAGACCCAAAATTTCAAGTTGCGCTAAAACTTTGAACTTCCAGAGAGAGAAGTCCCCTTCACCATTACACTCATTTACTTCAAATCTTCCTTGTGTAGGCTCCATAGTTAACCTTTCCAACAACATTATCTCTCTTACAGAACAAGTAAGATCTGAGCTTTACACCTTGCTCTGATACCACTTGTTGTAATCTTTAGCTCCTTCTTCTCGTATTTCTTTGTATTTTTTGATGTTAACTAAGTGTTTGTTATGTTTGCAGAATGAAACAAGGATCAAGATTCAAGGATTTAACGAGTTCCCATGGATTTAAATTCCATGGTACATCTCGGTGAGCAAAGCTCACAGATCATTCACTATCAAGATATGACAATTGACCCAATACAACAACACCTTACTCTCTACAAACCAGAGTGTTTAAGTGATTACTTCAACAAGAAGAAATCCCCAAGAGATGTAAACCTTCCTCACTCACCGTAAGAACCCTTACTACTCTTTCTCTCTTCTCTCAATTTGATGAACCTCTCACACCTTCTATGTGAGACCCTTCTTTGTCTTATATTCAGTACTCTGGCAAAACCCCATCATTTACTGACTAGTCTTAATCCTCCTTTTGTCATCGAAGACCATCACTTTCAGGGAGATGGGCTTGGGCCAGAACAAGGAGAAGAAGAAGACATCCTATTGGACCTGCAACTGAACCAACCAGCCGTGGTGACCAGATCGACTTATCACAGACACCTTTTAACCGTGTGACCAATATGGCTGCAGTGAGTGCATGCTGGACGAAGACAAGGGCTAAAAACTTGGATTGCACATGTTTCTCCTGTCTCAAATTCAGCGTACACCACTTCTGGTAAGGGAGTGTTGATATCCACTATAGTAAATACCTTAGCTACTTCTAGATCCAGACGTTTGGCAGTCAGGGGATGTAGATAAACAGGCTAACATATCATTCTCGTGACATGCTCAAGCACTGCAATAGTAAAAAACTGAGCTGGTACTCCTCGAATTTCAATCCAGACTGGGGCTTCTTTCAATTTTGGCATTACTAGGGAAAGTCCAGGTTCCCAATCTGCAACAAACATAAACTGACCTTTTATGTGCCAAACTCCTTGTGCAAATGCCCTTTTATGAGTAATGAATCCTAATAAGAACATACTTTGGTCCCTCTTTCTAGATGGTGATATCTCTCTTCTCTTTGCTCCAAATGCCATTTATTATAGCATATAGTGTTCACGTAGGAGGAAGATCTCCATGGAATTGTCCCAAGATGAACCTCTGTTGAGACCAGAGTAGGGGAGGACATTTTAAGGAGGTGGATGAATCAGCACAGGACGGGAACGAAGACTTCTTTTTCGCTTTTTATTGCTCACTTTCTCTCTCGCACTTTTTTTATTTTATTTTTTGAAAGCAAAACAACACTTATTCTGGAACAATATATTTAAAATATGAATCGGAGGAAGCAACGTAAATCATTTGATTTCCAAATGTTTTTTTGTTATGTTTTGTATTGTTACATGGAACTTACTGGAATGGAATATTCTTGTTTTTAAATAATGTATATGAATTGTTTGATTTTTTAAAAATTGGATAGTTTAAATTCTTTTTCAAGTCTAAAATAATATTATGCCGGACAACACAATTTTTTAAAATTAAATTCAGATAAAAAGAATTATAAAGCTGAATTTTTAGCATGTTCAAACGAGATTTTTTAATATGATTTTTTTTATCAACTAATTTAGTGACTTTTACTTCTGATTTAATTTTTATTATCTAAAAGTTTGTAAAAGAAGTATCAGTAGACTATTTGTCTTCGATTTTCTATAGAGTAGATGAAAAAAAAAAGATTAAATGGAAAGCAAAACGCGTTAGATGACTTTGAATCTTTATTTGGACATCATGTGCGCAATCACTTTCCATGCAAATACAAAGTAATTACTCAATGCTTTAATTTTGCTTTTGCCTGCATTATCTTATCTTCTTCTTTGTCTCTCGACATGAAGCCACTGTCTATGTGACACTTGTTGCATCTAACATAATTGTATTTGTAGGTTGGTTCTTTTATTTTTTTACTGAGAACAAGGATTCTACTATTTTAGAAATTCTGGACCGTAAGTTTTTTAAATTTGGTAGTTAAAATAATACAAATAATAATTTATGCATTAGAGATAAAGATTTAGTTCCTCCCTGTTACAAGTAGCTAGTAGACTAAAAAATATTAAAATAACATTTAAGCTATAAATTAACTTTTATCGATCTAATTGTTGACAAACAAATAAATTATGTCTAATAGAACTTACACATCAATTTTATTTGAAATAATAATTTCTAATGAATTTCTAATGAATTTTGGATTTCCCACACATTATACATTGAATTATTTTATCATACTTCTTTTGCCTTTTCATTTTAATAGTATCATGGGTCCTTCTAAAATGGTATACACCTATATATGTTTTGTGAAAACTTAAAATCAAATTGAGTTTACAACATCTGATCAAATCACGAAATAATAAAATAGTTATTGAATAAAAACATCTGTTCAAAGAACATTGTGAGTGCTCGGTTTTATATACTGTATTTCTTGCTCATATTAAGGCACCAAGTGTTGGATTTTGTGCAGGTCCCATTTTTGGTTTGAAGAGGTCAGCAACTCCGGAAAGCAGCATAAATAGGCTATGGACTCGAGTGTCATTTGGACTCGCGATCAGACAAGTGCTGGCTTCATACAAACCAGTGTTGTTCTTCAAATTGTTTCGCCTTTGAGATGATTGTGTTGGATCATATATATAAAAGAATCAGCTTTTTTTCCTCAAAGAAAAAAAATAATAAACTGCAAAATAAACTGATATCGAGAATGGAGTCCTTATTCGATTGAACTATAATAGGATAACAACCAAAGCTCTGACCCAAGAATACTTGAAAGTGGAAAGTGTCTGAACAGAAACTTAGGTACAACATAATACGATATGAATCAACCAAAAATACCCTAAGATTTGAGGTGAATATAAAAATAGGAGCAAGAATCTCAAAAAGATACAAACTGATATGGTATGAGAGTACGATCAATTTACTGGCAGATTTAATCGAGAAGTGACTTTAATCTGGAGAAGAATCATTTCAATGTCGAAGGAAAAAAAACGTCCCGGACTGTGGGAAGTAAAATGACATTGAGATTTGTGTTTAGCTTGCCATCAATTTCACAACTTATAGATCAATTTTTACTGTTGTAAGAGTGGCTTCAATTGTGCTTTGAAAAGATTGGCTAGAGCGCCTCGTATATCCATCTGCAGATCGAAAACTTATCGAGTTAGCTCGATTGATTACATTTTACACAAAGAAAGTGTTCTGTGGCTCACAAGCCTGAAGCTAAACGGATCCACTTACCTGTTCACAGCAGACAAGTCTTGTGAGCAGAGGGTAGAATTCTCTCATGTGCTTCCTGAATATTTTGTTGTTCATGAAGCACATCCCTTCCAAAACCTGGAATAAAGATGACGACATTTTAACATTTTGTATAAAGGTTTAATAGTTTCAGCGACAAATGTGTGTGCAAGCAATTAAGATGCTCATTTACCTTTACAATTATGGGAGAGCGCAGCTGCAGTACCCGATGAACATCCATGTTAGTTGTCTCCCCCAAAGAGGACTGCATATCAGAAGTTTCCTTCAGCACCTGTTCACAGAACGATACCAATTTTTCTTCCGCTGTACCCTCTAGTTTATCTTCTGATGCAACATCCGCAAGCCCAGAAGTTGTCTTTTGTAAGATATCTAAATATATGGTCGTTCCTTCTAGCTCTTGTCGGAGAAGGTTTAAAGGTGGCCTGTTAAATAATGAGTAGTTTAACTTCTATGCAAGGAGAAATTTATCTATTATAATAACTTAGTTCAAGGATTTGTGAATAACCTCTCTGTGTTAACGTGATTCATACGTGTTCTAAGGTTAGAATATGAGTTGTAAGAAGCAGCAAATTCTATGAATGAGAATAAGATGTCCATAATCTTAATCTTCTGTGGTGATTTTAAATTACTCCAGTATTTTTGCTGCATAAGAAAACATTATACAAGACAGATGTTTAGAGTTCAACCAACAGGCTACACATTTCCTCTAAGTTTACAGAGATTCGTCATTCACAAATAAGAGTGTTGCTTAAGGTCATACATCCTAGCAAAGCAAAGAAGATATCTAAATACCTGAATACTGTTGATGGCTCCGAGTAAAAGCAATTGTGTAATGCATTTGCCTCTAATAGTTGATAGAGCTGGACTCTCTTCTTCTCTGCTGTCGGGCTCTGTAGGATGATCCTCATGCTACAGAAGAAAGTAATTTGTTACAAGTTTTCCCTGTCTATCATGTTACTCGGAGGAACAAGACAACTATGACAAAAAAGAAAAGACCTCTGCAGAGTGTAAATTAACAAAATATATCCAATGGATTTTGAGCCAGGGAGTATTCACATGCAAAATACCTTATGTGGAGAAGAGGGTACAGACACTTCTGCGGCAGAGCTTTTTGGTTGAGATGTGAGATTCCTGAGGAAAAGATTGTCCATGAATCTTTGACCAAAAGTCTGAGTTCGCTGCAGATTTGCATCATCCCCATCCTTTTGAGACCTTCCAGATGAGGATGGACGACCTTTAACAGGAAACATTAAAGTAAGAAAATAATGGCGTTGTAAAAATCCATTTTTCTTTCATAAAGCTTTTCAGTCCGGATATGTCCTACTTCACTAGCAACATCATATAAATTGTTTAAGCATAAATCCAAAGTTCTGCAAAAGTTAAGAGCAACCTTCAGAACCATCAGACTTGGGCTGTGACCCAGATTCTGAGGAAGCACCATGAGTACCAATCCTTGGAGATGCCTGGGCGGAAACTCTCTCATTATCTTTAATATCGTCAGGATTATCGACTCGTGGAGAATGAGAGGCATCTGCCTCTATATCTCCTGTCAGCATTAGATTCTTTTTTGGATCATCAAAACTCAAAGCATTTAACAGCTCTAGTGGTTGAGTTGTGTACGATGCATCTCTGGAAACAGAAAGAAAAGTTAGATAGCAACATTTTTAGGTATAGTTTTGCGATAAAAGATGGTCACCTTATGCTTTTCAGGAGCATATCCCAGTCGCCCTCGCTAAATTGGTGGCCTCCAACCTCTATGAGGTGAACCAATGCTCCTAAAGAAATTGAAACAACTGTCTGATCTGATTTCTTCGCACAATCTAGGAGCAAACTTAAAAGTGGAGGCAGCATGAAACAAACTTCCTGCTCAAAAGGTATAAATTCGGTGGTCAAAATTTGCAGTTAATATTCCAACGTTGCATGTTAAGAAATTCATGCAGTTAATATGACATGTACTGTCCTCTGAAAGTTAACCAAGTAATACTGGAGAAAGTGTGCACACTGGGAACAAAGTGGAAAAACTTATAAATAAAAAAGAAGTCAATAAGCTTCATCAGTACCTTGTAGAACGTATTGAAGAGATTACAGAGGAGCTGAAGGGAATGAATGCTTGTTTCACGGAATTTTACATCCCCGGAAGAGATTAAGCCTTCCTTTCCAGCATGACTCACATGATCAAAAATTGGAAACAGGATGCGATGGAAGATACTCTCCCAGAAAGGTGTGGAGAACTTTTTTCCTCTTTCATTCAGCAAATCAAATAACACCTCCAGAGCACAGTTTCTAACTTCGGGCCTGTAATCTGATGTGAGATCAGATAAACCGGCAAGCATTGGAAACCAGTAATGCTCTGTCACATCAAAAATTTCATCCTCATTGATTTCAACGGGCTTGAGAACACCGCCAGGTATAAGTCCCTGAGAATCATCATAAGCTACGTAAATGAGCAACTGTAGATAAAGAGGAAGAAATCAAAAAGGAAAGGAGTTTGAAGACAGCCGAAAACATAGACAGACATGAGGAGTGTGGAGCATGGAATTGAAGTTATAATAGAATTGTAAATGCGGACTTGTCAAGCTAAGTTTAGCTTGAAAGCATACCTCTGCAAGCCTATCCTCGCATATTCTGAGAAGGGCAATAGCTTTCAGGCTTATCCGGTCCGAAGCTTTATTATTGGCAAATCTGATAAGACAGTTGACACAATCCATAAAGCAGTCACCGATCACCTGGTCAAAGTGTTCCAGAATAACTGCAAACAAACTAGTGGTTAGACGAACACTTCTCAAAATCAAAGAGTGAGAAAATATACTAGAATACAAGTACATGAGTTTGATGGATAGTTTGTCACCTTGCTCAACATTCTCGAATGATTTTTCAACTATCGATTCAACTTCGTCATCTGCAGCTGCTGTAAATATCATAAAAACACTCCTCCATCCCGATTTTATATTTCCAACTTTAGATTTTATCATCTTAAAAAGAAGAAAAAACTGATTAGCTGCATACTACTGAGTAACAAAAACACAGGAAACATATTAAACTTTCCAATTTAGAAGAGACCAAGCAAGCAACCTGAACGATGCAGTCAACAATTAGACTCCTTATGGTCTGACTTTGAGTATTCCGCATGATAATAACAAACGGTTTGAGAATATCGTTTTGGAATGTGAAATTGGTGAGCTCAGCACGTTCTAAATACTTCATCCCGAGCTGTCTCAGTGAATCTATGGCATACATTGCAATCTTTTCATCATGATGGCTACCAGCAGATACAAAATGATCAGCAAGAACAGACCATATTCTTGCCCAGACCTGGTATATGTCACAGAGCAAACACAATATAATTAATATATGCATGTACTTTACGTTTTGAAATGCATATAGAGGATGCATAATTTATCGGCCCTTCAACATTATTGTGACAAGGAGTGATGAAGCAGTTTTATAACAGACACCAATACTTGTTGCAATACTGCAGATAAGTCAAATTTAGAACAGAATAGACAGCAAAGTTAACAAAGTTCTCCAATATTCTTTTTAATTGTGTTAATGTGAATGCTGTTCATTCTAAGTGTATCCATACTCTCAAGTTGCATGAGGTGCAAGGATAGCGTACATTGTGACCCTGTATAAGTTCTCATAGTTAACCATGCATTGAGTAGGATGGAACAGTACCATTCGTATACGAGCTATATTGTAATAACTGATCTCCACAAGCTTCTGCAAGCTGAAAACACGGGCAGGAGACTGTTTCAGTTCTTCAGCTGAAACACCACACAGAGCCGTGAAAAATTCCACAACAGATTCACTGGGCAGCTTCACACTGTTTACAAAAACTTGTTCACTCGGTCTCCCGCCTAAATCCTTCAATGATTGAACAACCCCATCCCTAGAGATCTGGTTTGATCCATGCATTACTGTTGCAGCAATTCCCGGAGTAGAAATAATGAATTCTAAACGAGAAACACATTCTAAAACTGCATTCCAAGTATCTTGAAGGGTATCAGGTTCTGAGTCACACAAAGCCAGTAATATCCTCAGTGCTTCCACATTTTTGCTCCGCATTTCTTTTGGAGCATGCAAGAAAGTGAACCTATTGACAATTCAAGAAAATATAGTCAACATGTCATAGCTTTCCGCTCCAATAAAACTTGCACCGCAATGGCACAAAACCTTACACATTTTGCCAAACACAAGGTAACCTTAATAATATTCGAGACTCAAACATAAAAGGAGTATGAAATAAGTGTTACAAGTTTACCTGACAAGCGATGTTAGAAACGCATATCGCATTGTATCCATTCCAAGAACATAGGCAATATGTATGCCAGCTTTAAATCCCTCCATGCAGAGAAGAATCCTTGGTTTGTTATCACCTACTTCCATAGTAACAGAGAAAGCAGCAAGCAGAGGCCACCCGACAGCTTCCACCATAGGCCTTATAATATCCACTTGGTCTACAGTGTGAAAGACTCCTCTTTTCACTCCATCCTTCCGGAAAATCTCCTGTGTTTTCCTAACAATGTCCTCAGTCTCAGATTTGGCATCAGCTGCTGATATTCTTTTTGGCAAACCCAGATTAAGAATGCTGACAAGACCACCTCTTTCTTCTCCTCCTGGCCTTTGAGTGCTGAACTTCTTCATGCTGCTGTCATCATCTTTAAGTTTAATTTCTTCTTGTACAATAGAATCATAAATCTCTTCCAAAAGTTCAGTTGGAGCACTATCTTCAGGATCATTCGTAGCATTCATACGTGTGAAATCTGATTTTGACATCTTAGGCCAAACCATTGGATTATGCGCATCTGTATTCAACATGATAACTGCATAGGCTAGAACATAGGCAGTATCTGCATTCTTGAAAAGACCCGGATTGTCTGCGCAATATCTACTCAAAGACAACAGTGGACAGAAAATACTAGATATTAATGGGAGCAAATGAATAAGATAATCAAATATAGGTCTCCAGTTCACCTAATCCACAATCAACTACCAAGCTTAAGAACTGTACTACATTCAGAAATTGGTCTAAGAAGAAATAAATATATGGTGTCCTTACCTCTCTGCAAACTTTTCCATAATGCGATCGATTTTTTGAGCCTCTCCTGGAAGTCTAAATCCTTTGAGGAATTCACGAATAGCCGAATGAAATTTCATTTCTGAAAATTTCATTGAGTCAACATATGCATGCATGACAGCTAGAGGAAACTCCTCATGTTGGCCCAGGTAATCGCCAATCATAACCTATATATATAGAACAGTTATATCCCACCTATAAATACTATAAAAAACCATGTATAGTTCTACTGCTCCACCTTGCTGAGACTCGAAGTACTTCTTAGAAACTGTGCAACTGAACCCGGATTCCTTTCAACCAATTTGTTTGCTATTAGGTATTCAACCCCCTTCACTGAATTCCTGTTGAACTGAAAAAATGATTACACGTGCATTAGTATTTAGAATGTTGAACTACTAGTTACAAGCATTTAGGATGTTGAACAATAACCTCGGCGATGGCAGCCTCCATTGTAGATTTATGAGCTTTAGCCTTCTCAAAGTTGCTTGGGGCATCTTCCTTGCTTTTGGTTTCAGTTGGTTCTCCAGCAGAAGCAGAGTCCTCATTTGCATTTCTTGTATTATTTTCTACCTCTCTCCTTGTTTTCTCCCAATCAACTAGTGATTTAAGAACGTTGACCAGGCACTACAAAAATATAACAAAAAAGGTTCCTCTGAATTTAGTATTTCATAAAAGTTTGGATAAATAATACACAGCACTTTAAACGGTTTATTTTCTGGATGCAGGTGAAGCAAACGTGATATGACTCCTACCTGTAGGGATGAACCTTTAACTGAAGCTGTCTGCGAAGCCATGGCAGGATTTGGATCAGCACTCTGAGACCCTTGAGCGATTTTAGACAGTGTTGTTACCTATAAGAAAAGAAAAAAATGTAATGTGAGCCATAACTATCCGTCACATTCCTGACGTACAATAATTTTATAAAAGAGAAGAAAATGGAGCACACCATGCGCTCAAACAAGTTTGGGGCCTCTAGATCACAATCATAGTTTACATACACATCGACAAGCATCTGAGGATCTTTACAGACTTTCTCAAGCATCCTGCATTTTAAAAGAAAGAAACAAGGTTCTTGAGAATAACAGCAAGAAGATTAGTAGACTTGCTTAAGTAGCGTATCCAAAGCAAAATACATCTGGGTCCAGCAGAATAATATTGTACCTAAGAACCCCCATCTTTTGGTCACTGGGACACTCGGAGCTATCTAGTGATCTTAAGACGATGATGGGGAAAAAGATACCAATTTCACCCTGGAAATGAAATTTGGGATCAGACTAATATGGCAGAGGTAACAATCCCCGTAAAGAAGAAAATTCTAAACTTGAGACGTCACATGCTTACTTTTAAACTATCTCTGAACCGCAGCAAAAGCACGGAGAAGATACCCGATGCATACTGCCAGAAGATAATCCTAGTTAAACACAACATTCCAGTATAATTTTCAGAGAGATCTATATGAAATGGAGAACTAAACCTGGAATATAATAGGAGACTGAGATACTGATGCCCGCAACAATGCATATGAGAGGTAGGCTTTCACTGAATCAATAAAGTGAAAGTTCTTTGTAAATGAATGACTAACTCCTTCTAGCATACCCTGCATATTGCAAACATATTTGTTGCAGAATAATTGGTCAAATTCAACCAATAGAAAGGACCTTTAGAGAAAATACAACAGAATTAACAATCGAATGTTAACGATCCTTCTTCGTTTTCTAAGGCTCACGATATTTGAAGAGGTATATATAGGCCTTTCATTACATTAAAGTTCTGAGGAATGTCAAGAAATTGTTTTGGGTGTATATTCAAGTGTCAAGATATAATGTAGCTAGGTCTACCTGAAGAAGCTCAAGAGATAATATCCGGGTCTTGGTTGTGACTTCATCACTATCTTCTTTCATACCCATCTGATCCAGAATTTGATATTTTTTTTCAGAAGCACTATAAATAGCTAGTCAACAGTAGAGAGATAAAAACCCTCAAAAAGCCAACCTTGCAAAGGGTACGGAACACTAGCAATGCATCACGCTGTCCAATACTCATGCTCTCCAGCTCAATCCCCCTATGGAATTAAAATTTAATGAACCCAAAATCATGACTTCTATAACGAAAAACAAGGTTTACTCATCACCCACTAATTAAATAGGTAAAATATGAGCACATGTGTATGTTTAGTGACGTGCAGTCTATACTTAGTACAGGTGTGTGTGTGTGTGTATGCACACATACTCAAACACTAAACAGATACAAACATAAGTAGCCATAAAGTCTGGTATACAGATCAGTAAAGCAAAAGCTTAAACTACAAAATTGAGCAGAGTGGTATGAACTATACCGTTTTATCTTCTTGCCATCTTCAAGATGCACAGCTTTGTCAAGGGCAGCTTCTAAACCCTGATCATAGAATTAAGAACTTCATTGTCCACAAAAACAACTTTTGAACTTAAAGAATGAAGAAACTACCGTAGAGAACTTCTACCATTCTCGCTAAATATATCTATTTCTTGCTAAAATTCAGACAGGGAAACTTTATAGAGCCTAAGACGAGTACGTGTTACAATTAAATATCTAGTAGGCTCTCGAAGACAAGTGACTAGCAAATATCTCTACTAATCAAGAAGCAATGAGGATCTGATCGAAGCATATAGAAAAAGAATGCTACATATTAGAGAATCTTTTTATTCTAATGAATTTATAACCTTTTGTATCCATCAGCGTTTCTTTCTTGAAGAATACATCTCTAATCCAGTCACGTCAACAATGGAGAAAAGTTCAAGATACAAAGTGAGATTTAACCTTAATATCAGCACCACCCACAAGGGTATGCAATTCTTCAACAGAAGCAAGAGTTGTGTCTTTCGCCTGAGTGAGTGCATCTCCTAAGGTCATTTCTTTCTCATTTTCGTCAGCTGCAGTAATTTCTTCATTTTTAGGACTTGAACTAACACCTGAAACATGTTCTTCCTGAGACACTGTGGATGATGTGGAAACCTAGATATACATTCAATAGTCAACGCCTCTCTTCAGTATTTACTTTGTTTTCATGCAATCGATAAAATATATACAACATTGAGAAATTAAATTCCTTACAATGTCAGTCTCCATTCTTCTGAATACAATGCTTATCATCTGAGTCAACATTGCTTTAGAAGTTGCTTGGTTTATTGGGCTCTTGCTACATGTAAATTTTATGATTAGAGATTACACCTCGAGTGATGAAACAAACAGATAAAAGGAGAGAAAGCACACCTGTTTAGAGCGATGTTATAGCAAACTCGAATAACTCCAAGCAATGGTTCCCCATGCACTGGAATCAAAACAGATAATTTGATATTTCAAGCACAACATATACAAAAAAATCAATCCAGCCGTCCAAAAGTTACAAAACATAACTTTCTACATCAGAGGCTTACCTTTAAACTTTCCTGAAGCAACAGCTGTTAGAAGAACCTTCAGCACTTGGAGTACAGTGCTGCACAAAATTATCAGCTTTATGAATTACTATAAACAATTCAAACAGAAGTTTGAAAATTAAAGGTACATACCTATCTGGTGATGAATTATCAACACAACTGCAAACCATGTTCAAAATCTCGGTGAAAGGTGCAGAATTTTTTCCACCATCCAAACCCGGATCCCCCTCCAAATGATCATAGGCAATGAGTTTCTGCATACAACAAGCATATAATTAATAACATATACAGAACATCAATAGTATGACTGGAAGTCATAAGTAAAGAGTTACAAAAATCTCAAAAAAAAAAAAAAAGAACAAACGAGCAGGAATACTCAAAAGCAATTTAGAAAAAAAAAACATACATGAAGACAATCCAAAGCAGCATCAAATATTTTCAAGTTCTTTGTCTCAAATGCGAGCCGTAGAGGTTTTAGAACAAGCTCCACTTCCGCTCCCCCTAATGTATGTCCAGCATTTGCTAAGGAAATATT